>SJYW01042706.1:1066851-1088456 GCA_006410735.1 Raphicerus campestris
ATTTAGGTTGCTTTCATGTCTTGACTGTTGTAAATAGTCCTGCTCTGAACATTGGAGTGCACTTATTTTTTCAAATTAGACTATCTTCTAGACACATGACCAGGAGTGGGACTGTTGGATCACATGGCAGCTCTTTTTTTCAGTTTTTTAAGGAAGCTGCATACTGTTTTCCGTAGTGGCTATACCGATCCACGTTCCCACAAACAATAGAGGAGGATTCCCCTTTCTCCACACCATTTCCAGAATTTATTATTTGTAGACTTTCAAATGATGGCCATTCTGACCAAAGTGAGGTGATATTTCATTTCAGTTTTGCCTTGCACTTCTTTAATAATTAGCAAGTTGCGCTTCTTTTCATATGCCTATCGACCATCTGTATGTCTTCTTGAAAGAAATGTCTATTTAGAACTTCTGTCCACTTTTTGATTGGGTTGTTTAGGGATTTTTGATATTGAGCTGTATGAGCTGTTTCTATATTTTGGAAATTAATCTCATGTTGGTTACATCCTTTGGAAATATTTTCTCCCTACTCCATAGATTGTCTTTTTGTTTGTTTATAGTTTGCTTGGAAATGGCAACCCACTCCAGTACTCTTGCCTGGAAAATTTCATGGACAGAGGAGCCTGGTAGGATATAGTCCATGGGGTCTTGAAGAGTCGAACGTGACTGAGCGACTTCACTTTCACTTTGATGTGCAAAAAGCTTATAAGTTTGGTTATATCCCTTTGTTTATTTTTGCTTTTACTTCTATTGCCTTGAAAGACTGACCTAAGAAAACATTGCTACAATTTATGTTAGAGAATGTTTTGCCTATGTTCTCTTCTGGAAGTTTTATGGTATGTTGTCTTTTATTGAACTCTAAGTCATTTTTGAGTTTATTTTTGCGTGTGATATAAGCTGCTGCTGCTAAGTCGCTTCAGTTGTGTCCTACTCTGTGCGACCCCCTGGACTGTAGCCCACCAGGCTCCTCCGTCCTCGGGGTTTTCCAGGCAAGAGTACGGGAGTGGGTTGCCATTGCCTTCTCCGGTGTGGTATGAGAGAGTATTCTAACTTCATTGATTTACATGCACCTGTCCAGTTTTTTCAATACCACTTGCTAAAGAGACTGTCTTTTCTCTGTGGTATATTCTTGCCTCTTTTGTTGAAGATTAACTGGTGCATGGATTTATTTCTGGGTTGAGAGCATTTTCTTCAAAAGTCATTATCATGTACTGTATTTCCATTTATGTAGCATTCTTACATCAAACATACAGAGAGACAACAGATTGGTAGCTGCCGGATGTTATGGATGAGGGGGAAGAAGCAGTAACTATGGAGGGGTAGCACAGTGAATCCTAGAAATGATGGAAGAGCTTTGCTTTTGATTGTGGTGGTGATCACATCAACATCAAATCAACACGTGTAACATTGTGTGAACTGCATAGAACTGTACACATACACAAAAGTGCATATAAAGCTGGCAAAATCTGAATAAGCTTTATGAAATGTGCAACTTCCTCGTGGCTCAGACGGCCTGTAGTGTCAGAGACCTGCTTTCAGTCCTTGGGCTGGGAAGATCCCCTGGAAAAGGGAATGGCAACCCACTCCCGTATTCTTGCCTAGAAAATCCTGTGGATAGAGGAGCTTGGTGGGCTACAGTCTATTGGGTCACAAAGAGTCAACACAACTGAGCAACAAAGCACAAACAGTGCTGCAAGATGTTGACACTGGTGGCAACTGCATGAAGAGCACGCAGGACCTCCCTGGGTATTTTCTCTTTTGCAGCTTCCTATAAATTTATAACTGTTTCAAAATAAGAGATGAAAATGCCATTGCCTAGATTTTAACCTAAAGTTTTCAGGTAGAGTACCAAACATAAGTAATATTTTCCTTTATTTTTAAATTATTATTTAAAAAAAAAAAATAAATTATTATTTATACATAACACCCTTCTTTATTTTTTAATGATTAATTATATAAAGTTCATCCCTCATAGTATATAAAGACATACAGTCATGTAACCAACACCACAGACATATAGTTGTGACAGACAAATAGTCACGTAACCAACACCACAATCAAAATATAGCACTCTTCCATCACTCCAGAATATCTCATTTTGCTCCTAATAGTTATCTTCTCAGACCAACCCCAGCTGACAACTACTTATCTTTTCCTCATCACTGTAAATTTGTGTTGTTTTATCATATAAATGGAGTCATACAATGTATACATTTAGGAGATCAAGTTTTTTTTTTTTTCTCCCATTCTTATCTGTTCCTTTATATTCTTGAGCAGTTTCCCATTACATAAATGCATCCCAGTCTATTCATCCATTGCCTGACATATACAACTATAGGAAGACCCAGAAACTGAACTCTGGGGCATTTATCCCAGATAAATGAAAACTTGTATTCACACAAAACTTATACATTAATGTTGATAGAAGGTTTATTTGTAATAACTGAAAATTAGAATCACCCCAGATATCCTTCACCAATTGAATGATTTAAAAAACTGTGGTATACATATGTCCTAGAATGTTACTCAGAAATAAAAATGCCTTTGGCAATAAAAGCACATCAAATTTGAGGGTAGCATGTATAGAAATGGTAAAAGAGACTCAGATAAATTTGGATAAGTCCTGACTTTGTCTGCTACAAATGTCATTTTCAATAATCTTTCATAGGTATTTTTACTGAAAAATGGTTTGTAATTTTAGATATCCACAGACCTCATTACTTTCATGTAATAAATGGGGCTTAATTTGGCAGATAGGTAATTTTAGCAGGTGTCATCATATTATGCTAAATGCTATAAATTGCGGTTCTTATTTTTATTGCTTAGAAACAATTGACAATCTAGATTCAGAAATAAAACTGATGCAGATAGAATACAATGAAAACATTTTAAAATCTTTTTTTTGGAAAGCAAATAGAAATCTTTCCAATGATTTCATTTAAGGCAGAAGTAACACCTACCAATATCTTCATTTCTTTGGAAAAATGAAACAGAAAAATTAAAAAGTAAAGTATTAAATGACGCATATATGAAAAGAGAGACATACATATCTGTTTTTAGACTAAATACAGATTCTATCTTGCAAGCTCTAATTTTACTCTTTCTATTGATAATGCATAAGGGAAGTTGTTTATATGCGTCATGTCTAAACTAAATATCTACTCTCCGTGAAGTGCAGCTCCCATAAGCACTGCCATCACTGTACCATCCCTGTTGCCCAGTTTACAAACTAAGGGCCCTTAAGTGCCTCAGTATTTTCAGTACAATGTGATGTAACTGTATCACCTACATTAGCTTTAATGAGTGTAGCACAGTTAACACTTCACTTGGGGGACTGACATGTGGCTCTATTCAGGAAAATGCCTCTACAACTAATAAACTTGTTAGAAATTGTACAATAGGTAGCTCCTCCAGAAATCCTGTCTCAAGTGGTTTCTCCAAGCATTCTACTACATATTGAAAGAATTGTTCAGGATAGAACTTTCCTATGCCCTCAAAACTATTTAGTAAGCAAGTAAAAAAGGAATAGCAAACAACCTTTAGTCTAATTTAAGTCATGCTACACAAAATGTTAGAAAAGTTGGTACAATGTTTGAAATCAAAAGTCATATGATAGGATAAGGGATGTTTTAGCTGCCAGAGAGGGCGTATAAGAGCTAGAGTTCAATGAATTTCTGTCTGCTGTTTGATGAGTATGTGAGAAATCTCCTAGTGAACTTGTCTTTATTTTCAGTGGAAAATAATAAGTTTTCTGGCATGGCAAATAAACAGGAAACTTTTAACTGTAATCTTTCAATCTATTGGGATTATTTTCAAGCATCTGTTGAGTGTGTATGTGTTTTAACTTGATATCTGATAAATTATCTAATCATTACATTAGAAACTCATGCTTAAAACAGATGTATAAAAGAGTTCTGAATCTCTAAGGTCATCCTCTAACAATATAGAGTGTTTCCATTTATAGAAGAAGTGTTTGCCTGCTGATAGGAAGAAACATTAACTATTTGAGATAAAATAGTGCTGCAACAGTGTTAAGAATTACCTAAGCTCTTACCTTACTAGTAAGAGTAGTAAGTGAAAGTCCCTTTTCCGTGCAGTCTCTCTTGCTTGGCAGTGATGGTGATATTTATCTTCTGTTTACTTCGAGTTTGCATTAAAGTTGGTTATCTGGAGGCTATAATCATGTCAAATTTCCTTCCAATAAGAAGGAATAAGAATAAAAATATTCTTATTGAATATTATTAAGAATAATTATATTCTTAACAATAAGAAATAGTGCTTACTTTATCCTATGTCTTCTATTTTCTTCTTTAATTTGTATTCCCTTTCAATAAACTTCTTCAGGTGTATTGAGTAAGAGATAAACTTCCTGAGTCATCTTATATCTGAAATATATTTGTCTTCACATTTGAACAATACTGTTGCTCAGTAAAAATATTCCAGAATGAAAATAATATTCCCTGAGAAATTTGGAGATGTCTTCTGTTGTCTTCTAATATCCAATTTTATTGCTGAAAAGTATAATGCTTGTCAAATTATTCTTTTTTGTTATATTGGTTTTGCTTTCTGGGAGTTACTAGGATATTTCCTTAATCTTTGTGATTATAAAATATGATGAAAATATATTTATGATAGATCATTTTTTAAGCCATCCATTTATAACTACCAAGTCATTTCAGTATGAAGACTCATGTTTTCATCAGCTGTGAAAGTGAAAATCGCTCAGTGGTGTCCAACTCTTTGAAACCCGATGGACTATATAGGCCATGGAATTCTCCAGGCCAGAATGCTGGAGTGGATAGCCTTTCCCTTCTGCAGGGGATTTTCCCAACCCAGGGATTGAAGCCAGGTCTCCCACATTGCAGGAAGATTCTTTACCAGCTGAGCCATCAGGGAAGCCCTTCATCAGCTATGGGAAATTATTAAACTATTTCTTTGAAAATTTTTTCTTTTAAATTTCTGACCACATCATGTGAACTCATACTTGTTTTCCATTCACTTATCTCCATCCGCAAATACCAAGGTTTGGCAGATAATGTATGTTTATGATTCAAAAGTAATAAAATGTCAGATTTAAGTGATAATATATAAATAATTACTTTGAAAGTAAAAGGTTTAAACATACCAATTTAAAGAAAAGAGACTTCCAGAGTGAACTTATAAAATGACCCAATTGTATGCTGCTTAAAAGAAATTAACTTTGAATTCAAATGTATAAATATGTTGAAAGTAAAAGTGAAGTGAAGTGAAGTCGCTCAGTCATGTCCGACTCTTTGCAACCCCATGGACTGTAGCCTACCAGGCTTCTCTGTCCATGGGATTCTCCAGGCAAGAATACTGGAGTGGGTTGCCATTTCCTTCTCCAGGGGCTCTTCCCGACCCAGGGATGGAACCCGGGTCTCCGGCATTGGAGGCAGGGACTTTAACCTCTGAGCCACCAGGGAAGACTGAAAGTAAAATGATTGAAGAAGATATATCATGCAACCATTAATAAATGAAACAAGCATTAATAAAACAGCAATGGCTATGTTAATATCTTACAAAGTAGACCTAAAGTAGACTTTTAAGTAGATTTAAAAGTCAATAAAGTTACAAGAGATAAGAATATAATGTAAAGACAAAAAAAGATCAAACTATCACAAAGCATACGGATTCTAAGTATGTTACACACCAAATAAAGCCTTCAAATATGTGAAGCAAAGCCTTGTAGATCTAAAAGGAAAAATACACAGATTCATAATCATATAGCTGAAGACTTCAATAGTCTCCTCTCAACAGTTGACAGAACTACTAGTCAGAAGATTTGAATAGTACAATCAACAAACAGGATCCAATCAACATATATAGAACACTAAAGAACAGCAGAACATTCATCAAGATAGATCAGATTCTAGTCTATAAAATAAACCTCATCCAGTTTAAAAGAATTTGTCATTTGGTGTATATTCTCTATAGTAATGAAATTAAACTAGAAATTAATAACAGAAAAACAATAGGCAAACTTCACATCATATGGAAATTAAACATGCTTCTAAATAGCCCATGGATCACAGAGGGAAACTCAAATGAATTTTTTTTTAAGTAGAACTAAATGGGGAACATAATTTTCCATCAATAATGAATGGATAAAGAAGACGTGAGTATGTGTGTGTATGGTTGTATACATACATACAGTAGAATATTAGCCAAGAAAAAGAACTGAATTTTGCGTAGATAGACCTAGAGGATATTATGGTAAATGAAATAAGTCGGCCAAAGACAAATACTTTATGATTTTAATCTTCTGTGGAATCTAAAAATCAAAACAAATGGACAAACTAGGAAAAACAGAAACCAAATCAAAGACTAGTGGTTGTCAGAAGGGAGAAGATGGGAAGATAAGTGGTATAGGTAAAGGGGTTTACGAAGTGAAAACTTTCAGCTCTAAAATAAATAACTGGGGTATAATATAAAACAAAGAGAATATAGTAAATAATATAATTATTATTCCATATTGTAACTAGACATCACAGTGATCACTCTGTAATGTATAAAAACATCAAATCACTGTGGCATACACCTGAAACTAGAATACTGCTGTGTCAATTATNTAATCATACAGCTGAAGACTTCAATAGTCTCCTCTCAACAGTTGACAGAACTACTAGTCAGAAGATTTGAATAGTACAATCAACAAACAGGATCCAATCAACATATATAGAACACTAAAGAACAGCAGAACATTCATCAAGATAGATCAGATTCTAGTCTATAAAACAAACCTCATCCAGTTTAAAAGAATTTGTCATTTGGTGTATATTCTCTATAGTAATGAAATTAAACTAGAAATTAATAACAGAAAAACAATAGGCAAACTTCACATCATATGGAAATTAAACATGCTTCTAAATAGCCCATGGATCACAGAGGGAAACTCAAATGAATTTTTTTTTAAGTAGAACTAAATGGGGAACATAATTTTCCATCAATAATGAATGGATAAAGAAGACGTGAGTATGTGTGTGTATGGTTGTATACATACATACAGTAGAATATTAGCCAAGAAAAAGAACTGAATTTTGCGTAGATAGACCTAGAGGATATTATGGTAAATGAAATAAGTCGGCCAAAGACAAATACTTTATGATTTTAATCTTCTGTGGAATCTAAAAATCAAAACAAATGGACAAACTAGGAAAAACAGAAACCAAATCAAAGACTAGTGGTTGTCAGAAGGGAGAAGATGGGAAGATAAGTGGTATAGGTAAAGGGGTTTACGAAGTGAAAACTTTCAGCTCTAAAATAAATAACTGGGGTATAATATAAAACAAAGAGAATATAGTAAATAATATAATTATTATTCCATATTGTAACTAGACATCACAGTGATCACTCTGTAATGTATAAAAACATCAAATCACTGTGGCATACACCTGAAACTAGAATACTGTTGTGTCAATTATAATTCAATTAAAAAATGACTGCAAATAAAAATGCAGTGTTATCAAAATGTTCAGGACAAGTTAAAGCAGTTCTCAGAGGCATAGCAGCATTAAATGCTTACATGAGAAAAGAGGAAAGATCTCAATAATCCAAGTTCCTACTTGGATGAGCTCTTTACAGTACTTCATTGTATTTTCCAAAGCTATAATTCTTTGGTTCAATAATATATAATCATTTACTTCACTGATATAAGAATGACCTAAGGAACACATTAGTTATCACAATACTTCTCAAAAATAATAGTTATAACATCTACCACATTTTGAGGGTTTATAAGATTTAAACTGTGCCTTGCTGCTGCTGCTGCTAAGTCACTTCAGTCGTGTCTGACTCTGTGTGACCCCAGGGACAGCAGCCCACCAGGCTCCCCCGTCCCAGGGATTCTCCAGACAAGAAAACTGGAGTGGGTTGCCATTTCCTTCTCCAAAAACTGTGCATTGTATATATATTTTAAAACTATCATCTCATTTATGGTTTCAATAATCCTGTGAGATAACTATTTTTGTTTTCTGTTTTTGAAGGGGAGAAAACTTAACCTAAAGAGGTAAAATAACTTTCCCAAAGTTATTCAGCTAAACTTACTGGCAGTGTTAATGACTGTACTTGAACTCTGGTCTATCTGAGACCAAGGTCTGCTCTTTAAACATCTCATATATTGTCTCCCTTATAAAACTTATTGAGAGTAAACCACTTGAGATGTGGAGGCAAATAAAGAAAGAAACAGCTCCCCAAGTGGTGATGAGTAGTCTAAGAAAAGCAGAGAAATCTCAGAAGTCTTGGTGCAAGAGTTGTCAGGAAGATACCCAGGATCAATGCATAAATTAAGTCCTGCTTCCATGAAACACACATTCCTAAACATCAAGCTGTCCATCTTCTAAACTCTTTTTTCCCTATTCGCATTTGAGTCATTCAAGGACAGAATTTGTGAACTAATATTTATTGAATCTGAGAACATGGTGTTGAGTGCATTAAACCTATGACTTTTCCATCGAGACAATAATCTTTGAATGCTACTTTTGGACAGGAAGAGAGAATGAGACAGACGAAGGAGAAGAAGGGAGAGAGCAAGAGTTAGACTGATTGGTTTTCAAGACTCAACTGGCGATCAGAGTATTGCCACAGAAATCAATGGCAAGACAGAACAAACACCAGGGCACTTTTGTGATTCAACCTCTTTTCTATATCATCAAAACCCTTCGATCACACACCATCTTTGAACATATTCATATGTCATCATAAAAATAATCTAAGAGAGGTTCCAGACAGTTTAGGAAAATCCAAGTTTAAAAAAAAAAATAAAAGAAGTATTTACCTTAAAGGAGTGGTTAGGTGAATCTTGGACTGAGTTTACTAAATTATACTAAAATTTACTTGTTTTTCCACCTACTTCCTTCCCTCAAGCAGGAAAGGATTTGTGACTCAGAAATAGAACCATTTTTAAAGCTCATTTTCTTGTATGCCTAAATATAGTTGGTATCATTTTGTAACCCCATGTCTTCGTAAGCATTTGATTGGTGTATCTGTTTTCTGTTATTAGAGTGTGACCTTTCAGATGCTGTGATCTAGGCTTTAAAAGTACTTTCTAGCAGTATGATTTTCACTGTACAGGCTCTGAATCACAATTCAGTTAAGGAAATTTCTCCCAAATCATTTAAATGTGTGCCAGTGTGAAGTTAATGTACATTTATCTTGAAGCCTCCTTGAGGAATGGTGTCTAAGATGGAGTAGGGAAAACACTTAATAAAAGATGACAGTGTCTATTAGAAGTCAATAGAAGTTGGAAATTTGCTCAAATTCTATTTCATACAATTCTGAGCTTAAAGAGTTTATAAATGGTTCAGCAGTTAAGCTGGAGATAAGCACAACTGACTGATTTAACTCTCGTTCTAATCTTTAACCACTTCATACAGGAGAAAATAAGTACTTTCACTTACAAAATAAAAAGTAATGAGGATCAGGAAATTTTATCAAATACTTCCTTTGGTTTAAATTACTATTCTTATTGTATGACAGAGTTCACTTGTGGTTGTTTAACTGTTGGATCATTGGGATCATAGTAACAAAGTGATTTTGTGAAATGTACATATTCATGACATTAAAAAAAAGAATATAGACTTGTATATATAATATGCTACCAACTATATAGAACATATAAAAAGAATCTTCAAATATTAAATAATAGAATTACATGTGATTTTAGAATACTCTCGTTTACATAGTTTTTAGTTTCCAAAAGTTTTACAATGACCACCTATTATTTGGTATATATAAAAATGCTACTAACAGCAAATAAACATTTACAAAATTAGATATTCATCTCTTCTTTATTCCATTATTTTTATAATAGCAGCTCTCATCTCTCTTATTATTTTGACTTTGCAAAGCTGCTTCTATTTTGCCTGTGAATCCAAACTTCCTTGAAACCACCAAGTGACAGATTTTCTCTAGTGTTTCTACAACTGTTGATAAGGATAATGCTGGAGTATTTCTTTAAATTGATTTGTCAGCAATTGCAGTGACTGTCATTAAGAGTTTGATACTATGGGGGAAGGTAAAAAAGGCAGGTGTCAGAGTTATAGAGGGAAATTGTTATTTTTCTTAAGTACATGCATTATTTGTACTAAGTTGTTATAATGTAAAATGAATCAAAAGCAATTCTCCTCAACAAAACTATTCTTTGTAATCTTAATTCTTCAGAGTAAAGACGTGTATCCTTAAATACAAATAAAAATCTGTGTGCAGCTTAAATATAGAACTCTTTCAACAGTGCTTTATTCTCCCTTTAAGATGTCCTTCAAATTTTTGTGTCACCTGAATGAGTCTTGGTCCACAGAACTTTCATTATGAAGTTTGTATTTCAACTAAATTTAGTATTTCTAATCCCCACTTTGATTAAAGTGACTTTCGGAGAGAAATCAAACAATGCACCTTTCTGAATGAGTGTGATTAAACTTTTCATTATTTGTTATCTGAACATTTAACACCCTTCCAATGTCACAGAGTAGAAATATTTTAAGCATTTTTTTCACCTCTAAGCATATTTCTCAATGACTCCTAAGGCCATGAGATTTTAGAGTTGACATCTCAGAACAGTGAAATGACTTGCTAAACTTACTAAAGTATCTTCTTTTTTAGGTATTTATTTGTAGTGACAATTTTGCATCAGTTTGACAAATGGAACCTGAAAATAGCTACTGTCTGCTTGATTTCTTTTGCTAAAGTTTTTCCTTTCCTACTTACTCAATTTAGATTCCTAAAATGACACATTTGAGCAACAAATCTTTAGCTAACTAAGCATTTTTCATGCTTCTGATTTGTATTACATTCTTGAAAATGTGAAGTTTGCAGATCATAGAAAAAAATGAAAATTACAAGTGAAAAAGTACAGACTTATGCACATATACAAACAAATCTCTGATAAAACTAGATCTTTTTTTTTTTCTTTGCAGGGAAACTGCCCTAGAGTCTAAATTTTGTAAAACATTTTTGTCTTTCAGGATTATAGAAGCTTCCTCTTCTACCAATCTTCTGAATACTATAAAAACTAATTATGTGATAGAGGGGAGGAAGAGTAAGAAAAGTAAGACTTGCAGATTTCTTTAAAGATTCACCTTTCATATTCCTGATTTTGGAAGATTGTTTTATATTATTGCCAGATGAAATAGAAATTTCCAGAGATATAAATTGACTTGTTTACCTAAAACATTAACAATATCAAGGTAGAAAATGAGTAAAATAATAATGCTAACTTTAATTTCTTTGCTGCTTTGTCTTCTTTTCAAGCTTTATAATTCTTAGTACTTAACAAGCCTAAGTAAGATCAATTGCTCAATTAAGTGATCAATCTTATTCATTTCTGTTCTTATTCTCAGTGCTGGCTCATTTGCTCACATTTGCAACAATCCATAATTGGGGGCTTCCCTGATAGCTCAGTTGGTAAAGAATCCGCCTGCAATACAGGAGACCCCGGTTCAATTCCTGGGTGGGGAAGATCCACTGGCGAAGGGATAGGCTATCCACTCCAGTAGTCTTGGGCTTCCCTTGTGGCTCAGCTTGTCAGGAGTCCGCCTGCAATGCAGGAGACCTGGATTCGAACACTGGGTTGAGAAAATCCCCTGGAGAAGGGAAAGGTTACTCCCTGGAGAATTATGTGGACTATATAGACCATGAGATTGCAAAGAGTTGGACCTGACTGAGCCACTTTCACTTTCACTTCTTATAAAATATGACTGCAGTGCTGATATTATTCCCAGCTCCACCTACAATTCAAATTCCTTTTCCTTATTGATATGTCCTTTACACTTATATATCCAATATATTGGATATTAACATATTAATATTAGGAAGATTAATATTTTTAAAACTAAAATATCAAGGTTCCTGCTGACAGCTACCTCTCTTTATTTCCTTATCATTGCAATATATTATTAAAATATTCCAACTTTCCTATAATCATAGCTATTCTCTATGTTCTCCTCCTTGGCCAGGTTTCTCCTTTTTGGACTGGTGGTCTCTGGACAAGGTAGTCTGCCTTTTTAGAGAATATTAGACTTTCTTTGGAAAATGTGTTCTATAGTGTAGAAGCTACTAGACAGGGAAATTCAGTCGCTCAGTCGTGTCCGACTCTGTGACCCCATGAATCGCAGCACACCAGGCCTCCCTGTCCATCACCAACTCCCGGAGTTCACACCCAAACTCATGTGCCTCGAGTCGGTGATGCCATCCAGCCAACTCATCCTCTGTCATCCCCTTCTCCTCCTGCCCCCAATCCCTCCCAGCATCAGGGTTTTTTCCAATGAGTCAACTCTTTGCATGAGATAAAGTGAAGTGAAGTGAAGTGCTCATTCGTGTCCAACTCTTTGCGACCCCATTAGACTGTAGCCTACCAGGGTCCTCTGTCCATGGGATTTTCCAGGCAACTGTACTGGAATGGACTGCCATTTGCTTCTCCAGGGGATCTTCCCTACCCAGGGATCGAACCCAGGTCTCCCGCACTGTAGACAGGCGCTTTACCTCTTTGCATGAGGTAGCCGAAGATTGGAGTTTCAGCCTTAGTATCAGTCCTTCCAATGAACATCCAGGACTGGTCTCCTTTAGGATGGACTAGTTGGATCTCCTTGCAGTCCAAAGGACTCTCAAGAGTCTTCTCCAACACTACAGTTCAAAATCATCAATTCTTCGGCGCTCAGCCTTCTTCACTGTACAACTCTCACATCCATACATGACCACTGGAAAAACCATCTAGCCTTGACTAGATGGACCTTTGTTGGCAAAGTAATATCTCTGCTTTTTAATATGCTATCTAGGTCAGTCATAACTTTCCTTCCAAGGAGTAAGTGTCTTAATTTCTTGGCTGCAATCACCATCTGTAGTGATTTTGGAGCCCCCCAAAATAAAGTCTGACAGTTTCCACTGTTTCCCTATTTATTTCCCATGAAGTGATGGGACCAGATGCCATGATCTTAGTTTTCTGAATGTTGAGCTTTAAGTCAACTTTTTCACTCTCCTCTTTCACTTTCATCAAGAGGCTTTTTAGTTCCTCTTCACTTTCTGCCATAAGGGTGGTGTCATCTGCATATCTGAGGTTATTGATGTTTCTCCCGGCAATCTTGATTCCAGCTTGTGCTTCTTCCAACCCAGCATTTCTCATGATGTACTCTGCATAGAAGTTAAATAAGCAGTGTGACAATATACAGCTTTGACGTATTCCTTTAATTACTGACCTGTAATTTCAAAAAGTATTTTAATGTCTAATGTGTGTTAGGCACTCAACTAGTTCTAGATAGGTCAGACGTGATAAATCCAAGATCTGCTCTTCTTGGCATATATAGCCTAGAAGAGACATACATACAATACACACACATACAAATACACATACATGGTTACAAACTTTGATGAGAGCCATGAAGAAAATGTGTAGGGTACAAGAACAAATGCCTTAGGAGTAAAAATTAGATTTGTATATTAGTAAATATTTCTGTGTCCAATTCCTACAACTCTGCACCAAATCTCAGCACTTCTTGTATTGCTCAGTGGTTTTCTGATATTGCCATTTTTCTCTTGCATGTCCCCAAATCTTGGCCTTTAGTAATAAGAAACAAAGGTCAGTTGAATGGTCTCTTAATAAAAAGCCCACTTCTTCAGAAGTCAATTTGACTAAAAGGTCTTTCAACATGACTACAAGTTAAGAGCTGACAATGCATTGAAGAAAAGTTAGGACATATACAATAATTTTACTTATATCCATCCCAGAATTATTTTCAGCTGTCACTGTTGGAGCAACTTCTCCAGGCTATTAAATAATTGTGTGCAACATTTTCTTCATTTCCTGAGGCTGGTTTCAGAATAGCATCTGGGGTTTCATGGAGTGTGTATGGGATGTGTAGGTGTACTAAACAGCTCATGTAGATATAGGAGGACGTGTTGAGTGTCAAGAACATTCAAACTTCAAGATACTCTGGTAGCTAGGACGAATTTTTTTTGTATGAAAAAGCCACTACCTCATGCTAATTTAGACAATAACAAAATTACAGTGTGATATTTCAGAAACAGTACCAGTAGAAGGAGAATCAAAATCTGAACGAAGTATCAGTGGGACAGTGTTCTTCTTCTTAGAATGTTTAATGTNTTGTATGAAAAAGCCACTACCTCATGCTAATTTAGACAATAACAAAATTACAGTGTGATATTTCAGAAACAGTACCAGTAGAAGGAGAATCAAAATCTGAACGAAGTATCAGTGGGACAGTGTTCTTCTTCTTAGAATGTTTAATGTACTTTTATTGTGGCAAAAGTCACATAATATAAAACATACTATTTTAACCATATTTATATATTTCAGTGGAACTAAGTACATTCAATTTATTGTGAACTCTCACTATCATCCATCTTCAGAATTTTTCACTCTCCAAAACTTTGTCCCCATTAAACAGTAAGTCTTCATTCCCCATTCCCATTCTCCCTACCACCTTAAGGAACAGTATTCTCTCAAGTTTTATGTGACTTCTTTTATGACTTGGGTATTAGTTTTGCAAACTAATTCTGTAACTATATCCTGAGGTTGGTAACAGACTTACCCAAATTAGGAATGTAAACTAACTTTAAGATTATAAACAGACAAAGCAAAATTAAAAGTGATAACAATAAGTTGGAATTTAAAGACAAACATCAATATATTTAAATAGATCAAAGCTATATGGAGTATAGTTTCTGAGTACAGTGGAATTAAACTAAAAATCACTAATAATAATTCCCTAGTAAAAATCACAAGTAATCATAATGTTTATGTGCATGCTCAGTCATGTCTGATTCTTTGCAACCCCCTTGGACTGTAGCCTACAAAGTTCCTCTGTCCATGGAATTTTCCAGGCAAGAATACTGCAGTGGGTTGCCATTTCCTTCTCTAGAGGATCTTCTCAACCCAGGAACTGAACCCACATCTCTTGCATCTCCTGCATTGGCAGGCAGTTTCTTTACCACTGTGCCACCTGGGAAGCTCTTAATAAAATTCACTAATAATGAAAATATAATTAACTAATACATTCATAAAGAGTATATGGCCTATAAATCAAGTAATAAGAGATAAAATTGAATCAGTGTTTATTCAGAAATATACAACTCCAATGCTTACATTAGAGAAGACCTAAAATTAATGATCTAAGGCTTTAGTTTGACAAAATCAAATTAAACTTGAAGTAAGTAGAAATAAGTAAGTGAAAAAATTAATAACAGCAACAGAAATATATGACAGGAACAGAGAAAATTAACAGAAGAAAAAGATTAATAAAATTTATATATCTCTAGATAGATTGATTACAAAAATAAGAGAGAAAACAAAAAGCTACCAGTATCAGGCTTTGAAAGGATTTATCAACACAGATTTTACAGTGATTGAAAGCATAACGAGAGATCACATTTAAACTTTTATAACACGTATGACAATTTATATGAAATGGAAACATTTATTTAAAAATGTAACCAACCAAAATTAACATAAGAAAAGGCTGTAATCTCAATAGCCCTAATTCTAAAAAAGAAATGAAATTTCTTATTAACTCCTCTGCTAAAAGAGCACATTTAAAGAAGAACTAACATGAATATTATGCAAGTATTTTTGAAAAAGAAAAGGAGGGATCACTGCCCTCTTTGTTTGTGAGTCCAGCAAAACAATCAGAAGACATTACAGAAAAAATTCACCAATATTTCTCATGAATATAAAGCTAAAATTCCCTAACAAATTGTTAGTGCTTGATCCAAATGTATTTTGACCAAGTAGGATTTATCCTAAGAAAGCAAGATTGATATAACCTTTGAAAAACAATCAATGCAATTTATCATATGAAGAATTTAAAAGAAATAATACATAATTATTTCAATAGATGCAGAAAAATAATTCAAAAGCAATCAATTTACAGTCATTTAAATGCTTAGCAAACTAAGAAGAGGTGTTATTTTTTAAAATAGAGCTTTTTCCACTTTTCAATCTTGTTTCTAAGAAACTTGTAAGTCATCATTTCATTCTAACAGCAAGAAAAAAGGCTGAACAAACTAAAAATCAACATTCTATTTCAGAGAATTAAGGTCACAGGGCAAACTTCTGTCTTTAAAACTGGATAGATGGTTACAGAGAATCATAATTTATGGGAGCATAAACCCATGAATAGACTTCCCTGGTGACTCAGTGGTAAAGAATCTACTTACCAGTGCAGGAGACATAGGTTCAATCCATGGGTAGGAAAGATCCCCCAGAGAAGGAAATAGCAACCCACTCTAGTATTCTTACATGGAAAATCCCACGGACAGAGGAGCCTTGCAGGTTACATATAGTCCACAGGGCTGCAAATTGGACATGACTGAAACAACAAAACCCATGAACAGAAAACTGCATGTGAAACACTGCTAAAGTAGAAAAACCTAAATTTTAATAAGGCCTATTGCTGACAGCTTAGTACGTATGTCTGAAAAATAAAAACTCCAAGTGGTCCAGTCATAAAGGGATCACCACCTATTTGTGAGTTTCACTTCTAGATTCCAACCAGGTTCTCATAGTGAAGAGTTAAGAAAAATTTCTTTGCATTTTTGGCATGGGAAGAGGGGAACAAGCATTTTGAGATAGACTATTCTGACCTAAACAAGACATGCCTTAACCAGAAATGCATTTACCAGAACCTAACCAACCTGCAGGCAGAGAAACATCCAACTCCAACCCACTCCAGCCTCATACATTGGGAAAGGGAAATATCCAGTTCTCAACCTATCCAGTCAACTTGTCCCAATTAAGACTGTAAAAAATCACCGAGAGTCACTTTAAACATCACAGGTCAGAGACACAGGTTCACAAAAAGAATGAGACCTAATCATGGGATGAGAGAATGTTTACCTTCTCACACACTCCTTACCAAAACATCACTAATGATCCAGTGATTATTGGCTTGCCTCCGTTCCTTTTACCTCACACATCATGTTCAGTTTCCAAACAAAAGTTACAAGGCAAACTGAAAGGCAAAAAACCAGTTTGTAAAGATAAAGTGAGCATCATAGCCAGGCTCAGATATGCCAGGCTTGTTGGAATTTGCAGATGGAGGATATAAAGCTGTGATTATCATGCTAAGGGCTCTAATGGATAAAGAAGACAGCATGTAAGAACAGATGGCCAATGCAAAATCAAAGAAAAAAATTAAAAGAAATGCTTGAGATCAAAAACTGTGTAATCGACATGAGGAATGCCTTTGATAAGTTCATTAGTAGATTGGACATGGCTGAGAAAAAAAAATCATGTTAGTGACATGTCGGTAGAAACGTCTAAAACTAAAAAGAGAAAAATACTGAAAAAATAATCTAATATTTAAGAACTATGAGACAACTATAAAAGGTGTAACATGTATGTAAATATAACACCAGAAGGAGGAAAAAAGAAAGGAAGAGAAGAAATATTTTAAGTGAAAATGATTGAGAATTTCCCCAAATGAATGTCAAATAACAAATCACAGATCTAGGAAGATCATAAAACACCAAGAAGAATAAGTGGGAAAAAAAAAAAAAACCCGATACCTAGGCATATCAAATTTAAATAGCAGAAATTCAAAGATTAAAAAAAAACACACACTTGAAAGCAGAGGAAATAAAACTTTAACTATTGAAGAGCAATGATAAGAATTACAAAATACTTCTCAGAAACCATGCAAACAAGAAGAGAGTAGAGAGGAATATTTAAAGTGTTGAGAGAAAATCACTGCAGACCGTGACTGCAGCCATGAAATGAAAAGATGCTTGCTCCTTGGAAGAAAAGTTATGACAAACCTAGACAGCACATTAAGAAACAGAGACATTACTTTACCAGCAAAGTTCAGTCTAGTCAAAGCTATGGTTTTTCCAGTAGTTATGTATGGATGTGAGGGTTGAACCATAAAGAAAGCTAAGCACCAAAGAAAATGAAAGCATTAGAGAAAGAATATTTTAAGATCAAACACATATTTGTCTTTCTTATTAATTGATCTAATATATAATATGTTTTAAAAATAATAGAACAATGTATTCAGTGTTACATGGAGGACAGCAATAACACAAAAGTTGGGAGGGATGAATGTTATTAATGTTACTTACATTATCTGAGGTGTGTCACAGTGTTGTTTGCAAGTGGACTTGTGTTATATGGGGATATTGCAAATTATATAACACTCACTAAAACATTTTTTTAAAGTATAATTTATATGTTAAGAAGGAGAGAAAGTAACATATGAATTGCTCAGTTAAAAATCAGAGAAGGGAGAAAAAGACTGGAAAACAACCAGAAAGGAAAAAATAAAAAGAAACAAAGAACAACATACCAAGTAAAAAAAAAGTGATAAATATAACATATATTCATCCAAATACATTAACAACCACTTTAAGTGATAATAAAACAACTTTAAAAACAGATGTTTGAGTAGATTATAAAATAGGATACAACTGCATTTTGTTCAGAAGAAACCTACTTTCAAAATAAAGACGCATATAAATTGAAAGTAAAGGAATGGAGAAAGCTCTACCACATTAACAGTAATCAAAAAGAAAGCTGAAGAAGTTATATTAATTGTTGACAACAAATTCTAGAGCAAAGAAAAATGTCAAGGATAAAGAACATTATTATATATTGATAAATGGGGAATATAGCCAAGATTTCAAAATCACTATAGAGTATAACTTTAAAAAATTATATAAAAATTAAAATTTAAATATATGATATATACATTTTATATATATTAATCCTTAATACATATATATCCAACAACAAAGCACCAAAATATATAAGGCAAAAATGGATTGAACAGCAAAGTGAAATAGATGATTCCATTATTAGAGATGTTAGCACCTCCATAATGTACAGACCCAACAGGCAGAAAATCAGTAGACACATTGTTGAACTCAAAAACCATTAAGCAAATAAATATAAATGATACATATAGAATACTTCCTAGAAATAGTAGACCATCCATTCTTCTCATATTCATATGGAACATTCACTAAGAGAAACTATATTCAAGGACATAAAACACACTTTAAATAATTTAAAATAATAGAAATCATACAGTGTAAGCTTTTAGACCACCGTGGGAGAATATTTTTTTTTCTCATATTTCAGTTTTTCTTTTTCCTTATGAATGGACCCAAATCATGGTAATAGGTCTTTTGCTCTGGCTTTCCACAGTGGTCTTCAGGTGGTTGTCCCTGCGTTTTTGTCCCAGTTAATCCCTGAATTCATAGTTTTTACAAAACTTCTGGATCTGTTCATTGCTACTTGCCCCTACTAATAGCGACTCTACCAAGCGGCTACTTTTTTGTATAGTTTTCACATCAACCAGCTTTGTAAAGGGGATTTACAATCAGACAATGTCACTTGTTTTGCTGACAAATTGTTTTAATATACTTGACCAAACTGGTTGATAACTCATTGAACCAGAAACTATATAGTCTCTTTCAATTTTTTTTCTTTTCAATTTGTAACCACTGGTTTAAATGGTCTTCTCAAAGTGATTAGCTTTGTAGGGGATCAGAGAAGAGGGGTGTTATTTAAAGGGGGAGGGTGAATGGGCTCTAAGAGGAAGTGTTTTGGTTGTTGGTTTATCTGTTTGCTCTACAATGAAAGATATCTGAGTATGTGTGTATTGTGAGATGTTCTTACACCTCATCTTCCAGAGATCCAGGAGTTTAAATCCTGAAGAAAAAGGGCTTAATAGACTCTTAAAATTTTCAGAAAAAAAAAAAATGCTACAGAAAATTGGTAAATTAGCAGTTTTCAGGGCCAGAAAGGAAGCAGGCAGTGTAGGACACACTCTAGAAGGAAGAATGGATATGACATTCAGTCAGGGGACAGATCAGTAGATTAGACTCCAAAACAATTTTCAAAAATTGTACATCCACAGTGCCTCATTTAATTTAAAATGCAAGTTTTGTGTTAGGAAAGAATGTTTTCTACGTAAGTGGCAGATAGAGTTACTATCTTTAATGTACTGTGCGCTTCTAGATATCAATAAGACACATATAATCATACTTATAAGTACAGTCTTTATAACAGACTTGAAACCCCATATCTAATATGTACTAATTATCCTAGTTTTCATGAGACTTTTATCTACTTCAGGACCTTTTATTTGATCCTTCTGTTTTGCTAATCCATTCCTATATTAGTGCCACAGGGTCATTGCAATTTAATATTTGGTAGAGAAGTATAAACTTTATTTCCTCTCTTTTCAGAGGCTTGTAGACAATTTTTCACAGTTCTGGTTCCATGTTAATTTAGGAATACTTTTATTGATTAAAATATCCATTGGAATTCTAACTGGGGTCTAGATTCAGTTCAGTCATTCAATCCTGTCCGACTCTGTGACTCAGAGTGATGGATTTCTTTTTAACTTGTTGATAACTGATATATTAATATCACTTACACTTAGGGTCATACTCTCATGCAACTTTTTATTCCTAAATAAAGTTCCATTTCTTTTTTCATTTAGATGTAGTTTCCTAGACATTTAATTTTATTTTCCTATGTATTGCTTTCTTTAAACTACAGTGATCTGTTAATAAAACTACAGATTCCAGTATAAGGACATATTAATATCTTTAAAATCATTTTAGTTTTTTCTCATAGTAAAAGAACTTATAGTTTTAATAGTTCTCAATCATCCTGTGGAGTATGAAGTTCTGCAATCATATTACACAAAATGTTAGCTTAGTTTCTTTTCTTCTACTGTGTAACTAAGTAAAACTTTGTGGATCCTATTGCTAAAAGAAAAAGGACAGCATTGTTAGGGGGAAAAGTGACATAATCTGAAAAACATTTGTAGTGTTTGGTCATTAAAAAATGATACTTGCTCTTGGCTTCACAAAAAGCATTTTTCTAATGCTATTATAAGAGTATATTTCTGTTGCCAGATTTTTAAACAATCTGTAATAAATGGATTTTATTCAATAGTTTCTGAGTATCTGTTGTGTGCATGTGTGCTTAGTCACTCAGTTGTGTCCAACTCTTTGTGACCCCATGGACTGTAGCCTGCCAGGCTGCTCTATCCATGGGATTTCCCAGGCAAGAATACTGGGGTGGGTTGCCATTTCTACCTCCTGGGGATCTTTCTGATCTAAGGATTGAACTGCATCTCCTTCATAGCAGGCTGATTCTTTACCCACTGAGCCACTGGGGAAGCCATAACTTTTAAATTTTCCATTTGCAACAATGGCAGACTTGGAGGTATTTCAGTTTAGTTCAGTTCAGTTGCTCAGTCGTGTCCTTCGCAGCACGCCAGGCCTCCCTGTCCATCACCAACTCCCAGAGTTCACTCAGACTCACGTCCATTGAGTCAGCGATGCCATCCAGCCATCTCATCCTCTGTCGTCCCCTTCTCCTTCTGCTCCCAATCCCTCCCAGCATCAGAGTCTTTTCCAATGAGTCAACTCTTCGCATGAGGTGGCCAAAGTACTGGAGTTTCAGCTTTAGCATCATTCCTTCCAAAGAAATCCCAGGGCTGATCTCCTTCAGAATGGACTGGTTGGATCTCCTTGCAGTCCAAGGGACTCTCAAGAGTCTTCTCCAACACCACAGTTCAAAAGCATCAATTCTTCGGTGTTCAGCCTTCTTCACAGTCCAACTC
>SJYW01042706.1:1093232-1117263 GCA_006410735.1 Raphicerus campestris
TTTTGAAATAAATCAGAGAGAAAGATAAACACTGTACAATACCACTTATATGTGGAATCTAAGAAGTGCAGCAAATTAGTGAATATAACAAAAAAGAATCATATTCACTGATACAGAGAACAAATTAGTGGTCAAGCAGCAGCAGTAGATGGGAGGGAAAGGAGAAGTGACAATATAGGAGTAAGGGATTAAGAGGTACAAACTGTAATGGATAAAATCAGCTATGAGGATATATTGTATAATACAGGGAATACAACCTGGATTTCATAATAACTATAAATGGAGTATTATCTTTAAAAATTCAGAGTATTAAATATCTGTAACTTATGTAATAGTGTATATCAACTAAACTTCAGTATAAAAGATTATAAAACATAGCCTATAGCAAATGTTTAATAAAAGTTACTTATTCAAAAATGCTTTTGCTTGAATATTAAACACTCCAATAAATATTTCCATAGCTCAGGTGAATGACTATTTGCTGGTTTTTGCAAAGTGGCAGTAATTACAATTTTCATCAACAGACAAGTATTGAAAAAAATGATTTCATTATAAACAGAGCAGTAGTCTGTGTTAACCTGAATTTACTCTTTCATCCAGTTATAGTGAGTAATGTGATTTTCCCTTAAAGTATATTTGATATATATTATACATAGGAAAGAGTTTCCCTGGTAGCTCAGGTGGTAAAGAATCTGCCTGCAGTGCAAAAACCTGGATTTGATCCCTGGATCAGGAAGATCCCTTGGAGGAAACAGTGGCAACTCACTCCAGCTTACCTGGTGAATTCCACTGATAGAGGAGCCTGGTGGACTACAGTCCATGGCTAACAATGTTGGACATGACTGAAGTGACTCAGCACACGTGTGTGCATGCAAGTGTGTGCACGCACATGCACACACACACACACACACACACATTTATCCCTGGAAGGTAGAAATGGCAAGCACATTTTCATCAGTAGATAGCTTGGTAATTTTTTGCAAACTAAACATGCACATGGAACAAGCAACCAGATCAGGAATCTGCATGTTACCAGGATTCCAGAGGTCTCCATTGTGCTTTCAGTGAATGATCATTACTCTGCCTTATGGTAGCTTAAATTAGTTTTATCCATCTTTATACTTATATTAATGGAATCAAGCTATGTCTTCTTAGTTGATATAAAAAGTCAAAGACTAAAATGATAAACTCTTGAGCACTTTAAGAAGATACTATGTTAAATATATAATCTTGCAGTTTTGTCTCCAGCCCAGTACTTTAGTGAAAGGTTTAGAAAATAATGATTTTACCACTGTGCTGCATGAAGTCACAGCTGTCAGAGCCAATGCTGAGTCCTAGGCAGGATTTTAGGCCATGTCTGTGCTCCTGAACCAGTGTTCTTGTTAGTGATTTGCAATGATGATAGCTGCTTAACTGCCCTTCTGCTCCAAGTGGCCTCTTTATGCATGCAGTTAAGCTCATTGGCAAATGGAGCCAGTAAAAGTTTATGAGGCTTGAATATTTGTCCCAACCAAGTTAAAATTTAGAAGATTATAAAGCAAGTGGAATCATTGGATTTAGACCAAGTATAAGATATTCCACTGTCTGGGAGAGAATCAGTACCTTTTGCTTAATCTATTCTCGTACATATGTGGGTGTGTAATGAGGACTGTTTCATTGTATGATTTCCTTCATTTCTCCCTAGTTGGAGGGGCCATGCATGCACTGATACTTCTCAGGATGTCTGAGGACAACCCTCTTTTTCCTACTCCTACTTCTGCTCCCTGGGCTGAAAGTAGCTAGAATCTCTCGCCTGTTTGATGGACCAGGCATGCTTGCATCAGCTGACTCTGCTCCAGCTGAGATGAGATTTCAGAGTGGGAGGATCTGGATCCCACATCTGTGACACTTTAGGCAAGTTACCTCAACCTCGCTAGATCTCAACCATCTATAAAATGGTGACACAGTGATATTATGCTCATAGGGCTTTTGTTGAGTTTCAATGAATTCAGTTGTCTAAAGCTTTTAGAACAATACACATCAAGTCATAAGCCTAATACAGTGAAACAATGTTTGTTGTTACTGTTATTGTTCAAAGCAGATGGATATGCCACTCTGAACAAATCAGTGAAGCAGTCCCAGGAATTCTGTCCTTGCCTCAATTGGTTAGGAGTCTGACTTATCGGCAGACCTATGAGTACTTCTGGAAGGATTTCTCGACTCTATCCAGCTCTGTGTCACTCAGTCACGTCCAACTCTTTGCAACCCTTTGGGCTGTAGCACACCAGGCTCCGTGGGATTTTTCAGGCAAGGATACTGGAGTGAGTTACCATTTTCTTCCCCAGGGGATCTTCCCTACCCAGGGATCAAACCTGTATCTCCTGTGTCTCTTGCATTGTAGGTAGATTCTTTACCCACTGAACCAATGAGGAAGCCCCTTCTTGTTCAAGGTCATTTTATATTTCCTTGTAGGTTTTATGCTGTACAAGTCTAGACCTATAAACCATGTCCTAGAGTTGTGCAACATGGGACCCTAATCTGTTCCCTTAAATCCTTGCTACTTTGTCTCTACTAATACTCTTTGCCTCTTTACCAGGCTTCCTGGAGTCCATGCCCTGCCCATCTTAGAAAAATGGCTTAGAGAGCTACACGAGTCAACCTCTGGTCAGTTTTGGTATAGACTTCAGACTCTGTCATGTATAGCAATCTTCACAGGTCAGAAAATCCTATAACTGTTCCATGGGAAGCAAGATTCTATGTTCTGACTGAAGGGCAGACACTTTGATTATGAAGTGATGTGGAAAAGTAGAAGCAGGAAGGCCCCAAACCCGAGACTGAGCTTTGAATCCCAGTTTGGCTGATTTACTCGTTGACCTTGGCCCAGTCACTTAATCTCTTCTCTAAATTAGGCTGCTTGAGTTGTTTTGAAAACAAAATGAAATTATATTTTAAAGTTATACATGAAAATATCTGTCTATAGACTCATGATACAAAATCTACAGTGTAGATTTTATGAAGATTAAATGATACAGATTTAAAACTTTTGATATAATATTTGGCAAAGAGGAAAGACTCAAGTACTGACAACAATGTTTTATAATGATGGGGCAAGATATATGGCCCAAATCACAATAAGTACCTCAAAAGATCTGGGGAGGTTCATATTATCTCACTGTGGTTGTTGATGCAAGTATTTATATTTATGGTCTGAAATATTTAAACAATTCTAATTTTTAGTCACACACACTCTCTCTTCCCCAACCAATAATAATATTGATAACCTACATATGTTAGAGCTTTATATTTGTACCAGATACTCTTAGTGTCTATGTATATATTTATGCAGTGGGAAAAACATATATATATATATATATTCACAATTTCACAGTAACTTTCTAAGATAGGTATTAGTAATATTATCACCATTTATCAATGAGAAGTCGAGGCAGAGAGACCAGCCTGCCCCAGATCAGCCAGTTGAAAGTTTGTGAAGCTGTAAACAAGCTCTGAGTTCTTTCTGTTAATATTTTGTTGTTGTTGATCAGTCTCTAAGTAGTGTCTGACTCTGTGACTTCATCAACTGCAGCATGCCAGGCTTCCTGTCCCTTTACTCCCAGAGTTTGTTCACACTCATTTCCATTGAGTTGATGATGCCATCCAACCATCTCATTTTCTGTTGTCCACTTCTCCTCCTGCCCTTTTTCAGGGTCTTTTCCAGTGAGTCAGCTCTTCACATGAGGTGGCCAAAGTATTGGAGCTTCAGCAACCGGAGAAGGCAATGGCAACCCACTCCAGTACTCTTGCCTGGAAAATCCCATGGACTAAGGACCCTGATAGGCTGCAGTCCATGGGGTCGTGAAGAGTCGGACACAACTGAAGTAACTTAACAGCAGCAGCAGCAGCGGCTTCAGCATCAGTCTTTCCAGTGAATATTCAGGGTTGCTTCCTATAGGATTAACTAGTTTAATCTCCTTGCAGCACAAGGGACTCTTAAGAGTATTCTCCAGCACCACAGTTCAAAAGCATCAATTCTTTGGTGTTCTTTATGGTACATCTCTCACATCTGTACATGACTATCAGAAAAACCATAGCTTTGACTATATGGACCTTTGTCTACAAAGTGATGTCTCTGCTTTGTAATACACTGTCTAGGTTTGTTGTGAAATCATTGTTTTGAACCCACCAGCTGCTTGCCTTCCATGGTTCGTGTTCTGCCTCTTCAAGCACCGAGGCGGGACTCACCTAATCTATCTCAGACCAGTGTGTATGCATTGTTGGTAAAGCAGTGGATGCCTCTGAGAAGGATTTTAGAGTTTTTCCATAGAAGTTCTCAATACTTTAAAAGCAAGGATCTTAGTAAATTGGAAGTTTCTAACATAATGTAAAAAATGAACTGTGTCTGTGTGTCTGTTTATCTTTTGGCCTTGCCTTGTGGCATGTGGGATCTTAGTGCCCTNTGCCATGATCTTCGTTTTCTGAATGTTGAGCTTTAAGCCAACTTTTTTCACTCTCCTCTTTCACTTTCATCAAGAGGCTTTTTAGTTCCTCTTCACTTTCTGCCTTAAGGGTGGTGTCATCTGCACATCTGAGGTTATTGATATTTCTCCCCGCAATCTTTATTCCAGCTTGTGTTTCTTCCAGCCAAGTGTTTCTCATGATGTACTCTGCATAGAAGTTAAATAAGCAGGGTAATAATATACAGCCTTGACATACTCCTTTTCCTATTGGGAACCAGTCTGTTGTTCCATGTCCAGTTCTAACTGCTGCTTCCTAACCTGCATACAGGTTTCTCAAGAGGCACTTTAGGTGGTCTGGTATTCCCATCTCTTTCAGAATTTTTCAGTTTATTGTGATCCACACAGTCAAAGGCTTTGGCATAGTCAATAAAGCAGAAATAGATGTTTTTCTGAAACTCTTGCTTTTTGAAATAAATCAGAGAGAAAGATAAACACTGTACAATACCACTTATATGTGGAATCTAAGAAGTGCAGCAAATTAGTGAATATAACAAAAAAGAATCATATTCACTGATACAGAGAACAAATTAGTGGTCAAGCAGCAGCAGTAGATGGGAGGGAAAGGAGAAGTGACAATATAGGAGTAAGGGATTAAGAGGTACAAACTGTAATGGATAAAATCAGCTATGAGGATATATTGTATAATACAGGGAATACAACCTGGATTTCATAATAACTATAAATGGAGTATTATCTTTAAAAATTCAGAGTATTAAATATCTGTAACTTATGTAATAGTGTATATCGACTAAACTTCAGTATAAAAGATTATAAAACATAGCCTATAGCAAATGTTTAATAAAAGTTACTTATTCAAAAATGCTTTTGCTTGAATATTAAACACTCCAATAAATATTTCCATAGCTCAGGTGAATGACTATTTGCTGGTTTTTGCAAAGTGGCAGTAATTACAATTTTCATCAACAGACAAGTATTGAAAAAAATGATTTCATTATAAACAGAGCAGTAGTCTGTGTTAACCTGAATTTACTCTTTCATCCAGTTATAGTGAGTAATGTGATTTTCCCTTAAAGTATATTTGATATATATTATACATAGGAAAGAGTTTCCCTGGTAGCTCAGGTGGTAAAGAATCTGCCTGCAGTGCAAAAACCTGGATTTGATCCCTGGATCAGGAAGATCCCTTGGAGGAAACAGTGGCAACTCACTCCAGCTTACCTGGTGAATTCCACTGATAGAGGAGCCTGGTGGACTACAGTCCATGGCTAACAATGTTGGACATGACTGAAGTGACTCAGCACACGTGTGTGCATGCAAGTGTGTGCACGCACATGCACACACACACACACACACACACATTTATCCCTGGAAGGTAGAAATGGCAAGCACATTTTCATCAGTAGATAGCTTGGTAATTTTTTGCAAACTAAACATGCACATGGAACAAGCAACCAGATCAGGAATCTGCATGTTACCAGGATTCCAGAGGTCTCCATTGTGCTTTCAGTGAATGATCATTACTCTGCCTTATGGTAGCTTAAATTAGTTTTATCCATCTTTATACTTATATTAATGGAATCAAGCTATGTCTTCTTAGTTGATATAAAAAGTCAAAAACTAAAATGATAAACTCTTGAGCACTTTAAGAAGATACTATGTTAAATATATAATCTTGCAGTTTTGTCTCCAGCCCAGTACTTTAGTGAAAGGTTTAGAAAATAATGATTTTACCACTGTGCTGCATGAAGTCACAGCTGTCAGAGCCAATGCTGAGTCCTAGGCAGGATTTTAGGCCATGTCTGTGCTCCTGAACCAGTGTTCTTGTTAGTGATTTGCAATGATGATAGCTGCTTAACTGCCCTTCTGCTCCAAGTGGCCTCTTTATGCATGCAGTTAAGCTCATTGGCAAATGGAGCCAGTAAAAGTTTATGAGGCTTGAATATTTGTCCCAACCAAGTTAAAATTTAGAAGATTATAAAGCAAGTGGAATCATTGGATTTAGACCAAGTATAAGATATTCCACTGTCTGGGAGAGAATCAGTACCTTTTGCTTAATCTATTCTCGTACATATGTGGGTGTGTAATGAGGACTGTTTCATTGTATGATTTCCTTCATTTCTCCCTAGTTGGAGGGGCCATGCATGCACTGATACTTCTCAGGATGTCTGAGGACAACCCTCTTTTTCCTACTCCTACTTCTGCTCCCTGGGCTGAAAGTAGCTAGAATCTCTCGCCTGTTTGATGGACCAGGCATGCTTGCATCAGCTGACTCTGCTCCAGCTGAGATGAGATTTCAGAGTGGGAGGATCTGGATCCCACATCTGTGACACTTTAGGCAAGTTACCTCAACCTCGCTAGATCTCAACCATCTATAAAATGGTGACACAGTGATATTATGCTCATAGGGCTTTTGTTGAGTTTCAATGAATTCAGTTGTCTAAAGCTTTTAGAACAATACACATCAAGTCATAAGCCTAATACAGTGAAACAATGTTTGTTGTTACTGTTATTGTTCAAAGCAGATGGATATGCCACTCTGAACAAATCAGTGAAGCAGTCCCAGGAATTCTGTCCTTGCCTCAATTGGTTAGGAGTCTGACTTATCGGCAGACCTATGAGTACTTCTGGAAGGATTTCTCGACTCTATCCAGCTCTGTGTCACTCAGTCACGTCCGACTCTTTGCAACCCTTTGGGCTGTAGCACACCAGGCTCCGTGGGATTTTTCAGGCAAGGATACTGGAGTGAGTTACCATTTTCTTCCCCAGGGGATCTTCCCTACCCAGGGATCAAACCTGTATCTCCTGTGTCTCTTGCATTGTAGGTAGATTCTTTACCCACTGAACCAATGAGGAAGCCCCTTCTTGTTCAAGGTCATTTTATATTTCCTTGTAGGTTTTATGCTGTACAAGTCTAGACCTATAAACCATGTCCTAGAGTTGTGCAACATGGGACCCTAATCTGTTCCCTTAAATCCTTGCTACTTTGTCTCTACTAATACTCTTTGCCTCTTTACCAGGCTTCCTGGAGTCCATGCCCTGCC
This sequence comes from Raphicerus campestris, assembly GCA_006410735.1. NCBI lineage: Eukaryota > Metazoa > Chordata > Mammalia > Artiodactyla > Bovidae > Raphicerus > Raphicerus campestris. Next base: position 1,100,731 of record SJYW01042706.1, read on the forward strand.
CATCTTAGAAAAATGGCTTAGAGAGCTACACGAGTCAACCTCTGGTCAGTTTTGGTATAGACTTCAGACTCTGTCATGTATAGCAATCTTCACAGGTCAGAAAATCCTATAATTGTTCCATGGAAAGCAAGATTCTATGTTCTGACTGAAGGGCAGACACTTTGATTATGAAGTGATGTGGAAAAGTAGAAGCAGGAAGGCCCCAAACCCGAGACTGAGCTTTGAATCCCAGTTTGGCTGATTTACTCGTTGACCTTGGCCCAGTCACTTAATCTCTTCTCTAAATTAGGCTGCTTGAGTTGTTTTGAAAACAAAATGAAATTATATTTTAAAGTTATACATGAAAATATCTGTCTATAGACTCATGATACAAAATCTACAGTGTAGATTTTATGAAGATTAAATGATACAGATTTAAAACTTTTGATATAATATTTGGCAAAGAGGAAAGACTCAAGTACTGACAACAATGTTTTATAATGATGGGGCAAGATATATGGCCCAAATCACAATAAGTACCTCAAAAGATCTGGGGAGGTTCATATTATCTCACTGTGGTTGTTGATGCAAGTATTTATATTTATGGTCTGAAATATTTAAACAATTCTAATTTTTAGTCACACACACTCTCTCTTCCCCAACCAATAATAATATTGATAACCTACATATGTTAGAGCTTTATATTTGTACCAGATACTCTTAGTGTCTATGTATATATTTATGCAGTGGGAAAAACATATATATATATATATATTCACAATTTCACAGTAACTTTCTAAGATAGGTATTAATAATATTATCACCATTTATCAATGAGAAGTCGAGGCAGAGAGACCAGCCTGCCCCAGATCAGCCAGTTGAAAGTTTGTGAAGCTGTAAACAAGCTCTGAGTTCTTTCTGTTAATATTTTGTTGTTGTTGATCAGTCTCTAAGTAGTGTCTGACTCTGTGACTTCATCAACTGCAGCATGCCAGGCTTCCTGTCCCTTTACTCCCAGAGTTTGTTCACACTCATTTCCATTGAGTTGATGATGCCATCCAACCATCTCATTTTCTGTTGTCCACTTCTCCTCCTGCCCTTTTTCAGGGTCTTTTCCAGTGAGTCAGCTCTTCACATGAGGTGGCCAAAGTATTGGAGCTTCAGCAACCGGAGAAGGCAATGGCAACCCACTCCAGTACTCTTGCCTGGAAAATCCCATGGACTAAGGACCCTGATAGGCTGCAGTCCATGGGGTCGTGAAGAGTCGGACACAACTGAAGTAACTTAACAGCAGCAGCAGCAGCGGCTTCAGCATCAGTCTTTCCAGTGAATATTCAGGGTTGCTTCCTATAGGATTAACTAGTTTAATCTCCTTGCAGCACAAGGGACTCTTAAGAGTATTCTCCAGCACCACAGTTCAAAAGCATCAATTCTTTGGTGTTCTTTATGGTACATCTCTCACATCTGTACATGACTATCAGAAAAACCATAGCTTTGACTATATGGACCTTTGTCTACAAAGTGATGTCTCTGCTTTGTAATACACTGTCTAGGTTTGTTGTGAAATCATTGTTTTGAACCCACCAGCTGCTTGCCTTCCATGGTTCGTGTTCTGCCTCTTCAAGCACCGAGGCGGGCCTCACCTAATCTATCTCAGACCAGTGTGTATGCATTGTTGGTAAAGCAGTGGATGCCTCTGAGAAGGATTTTAGAGTTTTTCCATAGAAGTTCTCAATACTTTAAAAGCAAGGATCTTAGTAAATTGGAAGTTTCTAACATCATGTAAATAATGAACTGTGTCTGTGTGTCTGTTTATCTTTTGGCCTTGCCTTGTGGCATGTGGGATCTTAGTGCCCTGACCAGATACTNGTGTATGCATTGTTGGTAAAGCAGTGGATGCCTCTGAGAAGGATTTTAGAGTTTTTCCATAGAAGTTCTCAATACTTTAAGAGCAAGGATCTTAGTAAATTGGAAGTTTCTAACATAATGTAAAAAATGAACTGTGTCTGTGTGTCTGTTTATCTTTTGGCCTTGCCTTGTGGCATGTGGGATCTTAGTGCCCTGACCAGATACTGAATCTTCACCTCTTCATTGCCTGCACAGAGTCTTAACCTGCTTCTGTGTTAGTTGCTTAGTCATGTCCAACTCTTTGCAACCCTATGGACTGTAGTCTGCCAGGCTCCTCTGTCTGTGGAATTCTCCAGGCAAGAATACTGGAGTGGGTTGCCATTCTCTTCTCTAGAGGATCTTCTCTACTCAGGGATTGAACCCGGGTCTCCCGCTTTGCAGGCAGCTTCTTACTGAGCCACTGAAGTGAAGTGATGTGAAGTCGCTCAGTTGTGTATGACTCTTTGCGACCCCATGGACAGTAGCCTGCACCAAGCTCCTCCGTCCATGGGATTTTCTAGGCAAGAGTACTGGTGTGGGTTGCTGTTTCCTTCTCCAGGGAATCTTCCCAACCCAGGGATCAAACCCAGGTCTCCCTCATTGTAGACAGATGCTTTACTGTCTGAGCCACCAGGGAAGTCCACTAAGAAAAGCCCTAAACTACTGGACCACTAGGGAAGTCCCTAAAAATCAATTAATCATAGTATTTTATGAAACTGAAGTAAGGGTTCATTTTGACCTACTTAGATGAAGAATGTAAAAGGGGAAAAGTCACTGTAGGCCAGTGCACTAGTCCCTTGCTATCTCCAGGATGGCTGAGCAGTTGAACGCATGATTAACTATGTTATAGTAGATATTGAGTCTATGATAGTATATATAAACTGTTAGAATTTGTCTTCAGCATTTTTATAGTTGAAATATGTTAATTATGACAGCTTAAATCATTTATTCCAAGCAAGTAGCAGAATTCCTCCAGTATAGAGTACAATGCACTCTGTCTATAGGCAACTAATGGATTTTGACCCACTGTGTATTTTTAAATATACAGACCACCATCTCGCTCATTAGATAATCTAGATCTTTATTTTAACAAGTCTGTTCCTGTGTAAGTTCACAGGGCCATACATACAAATACATAAAAACATACTACTATTCTTGATCAATTTAAAATCTATTTGCATACCCCTGAGTGTGTGTGTGTGTGTGCATGCGAAGAATAGGATAGATGATATCTGAAAGTATCACCCTTAATAAAAGTATGTTAAGCTTTCACAAATAGTACATCTTACTATGATCAATACATTGAGATATAGTTTATTATATTTATATTCTCCCTATTTTTGTTATGTTCTGTAAAGCTGCCTGGACTCTTGCCCTAGAAAAGCACAGCACTTTCTGACCAAACTTGGCATGTCTCGAATTTAATTAAAAGTAAGGAGCAATGTTTCTGCCTGTTGAAAGTGGATTAGATCTTTTCTATACTCATTACACTTGTCCTTATTTTGCCCTATTTTCCAGTAAATGTCCTATATGCTCAGAGTATGTTGTTTAGCTCAGAATAGACTGCTTAAGAATGACACATTTAATATTAAAGAACATGCTTTAAAATGTTTATGACCAATAGCATTTTTATGACATTATAAAAATAATCTGCACGCTTTCTGTAATGCAAAAAGTTTGAGACACTCTCAGCTGTCTTGAATAGCAATAATTCTTTTTAATTTAAAAAATTTGAAATAAAACTGTGCTCTTTAGTTACAGATTCCTCTGTATCATCTTTCANTATACTCATTACACTTGTCCTTATTTTGCCCTATTTTCCAGTAAATGTCCTATATGCTCAGAGTATGTTGTTTAGCTCAGAATAGACTGCTTAAGAATGACACATTTAATATTAAAGAACATGCTTTAAAATGTTTATGACCAATAGCATTTTTATGACATTATAAAAATAATCTGCACACTTTCTGTAATGCAAAAAGTTTGAGACACTCTCAGCTGTCTTGAATAGAAATAATTCTTTTTAATTTAAAAAATTTGAAATAAAACTATGCTCTTTAGTTACAGATTCCTCTGTATCATCTTTCATTCACAATATACCCATTTTGTCTTGCCATGTTTACTCCATCTGCCCAAATAAGGACCTGTATTTCATGAATTTCTACCTTTTCAATAGATTTTTCATAGACACCTAAGTACATGTGAGCCAACTGTGCCAACTTATTTTTATCTAATTCAGGAGATGAGCTCTTACTCTCATTTTTAAACTCATAAAGTCTTTATTCCCTAAAATAAATAATTTTTCTTCTATCAATTTTCTTCTACATTTTATCTCCAATGTTACTATTTAATTTTATCTGCTATTTATCTTTGCATGTTGAATAGTGGACAAACTTAATTGACAACCCTCACCTACAAAAGCTGAATAATTGTTCCAACATAATATATTTAATAATTCAATCCTTTTAAATTATTTATGATGCCTTTTATAACATATTAAGATTTTATATATGCTATAATATGTTATAAAGTCATGCATTCCATTAATCTATTTTCATTTTTGTGCTAATACAAAATAAAATCAATTGTTGAAAATACAATTAAATATTTGGTAGAGTGTGTGAATTTCTAGTTCTCTATGCTAATCTTTATTGAGATGAACTTGCTACTGCTGCTGTTAAGTTGCTTCAGTCGTGTCCTACTCTGTGCGACCCCATAGACAGCAGCCCACCAGGCTCTCCCGTCCCTGGGATTCTCCAGGCAAGAAGACTTGAGTGGGTTGCCATTTCCTTCTTCAATGCATGAAAGTGAAAAGTGAAAGTGAAGTCGCTCAGTCATGTCCGACCCTCAGCACCCCCATAGACTGCAGCCTACCAGGCCCCTCCATCCATGGGATTTTCCAGGCAAGAGTAGTGGAATGGGGTGCCATTGCCCTCTCCTGAGATAAACTTGCAACCAACTAATTTTTCTTAACTCATTTATTAATAGACATTGCTCAGATATTGCACCTGGCAAATCTAAAATTCTGTACCTATTAAGTTATATTTCATGCCCCCAGCCCCCAACAACCACCAATATACTATCTCTATAAATTTAACTACTCTAGGCTCTGCATAATAATAGGAATTATGCAGTATTTGTCCTCCAGTGACTAGCTTGTTTTGCTTAGCATAAAGTCTTTAAGGTTCATGTGTCAGAATTACCTCCGTTTTTAAGGCTAAATACTATTGCATTGGAGAAGGAAATGGCAACCCACTCCAGTGTTCTTGCCTGGAGAATCCCAGGGAGAGAGGAACCTGGTGGGCTGCTGTCTATGGGGTCACACTGAGTCAAACATGACTGAAGCGACTTAGCAGCAGCAGCAGCACTATTGCATTATATGCATATACATAGCATGTTTATCCATTCATCTGCTGATTTTCCACCTGTTTTTACATATCTTTTGGGGTGAACACAATTAAACACGACATCTACCAGGCAAGACCCATGCCTGTTGTGTTTAAACTTTTATTTTCAGTGTGTTAAGAAAGTAGTGGTTCAGAAAGTAGTTTAGTTATATAAATGAGTATCATAATATAAGCACAGCAGTAAGTGAATTCATATGTAGGAAAGAAATGAGCATAGTTATGATAGGAGGAGAGGAGATAATGGCCAGTAGCATAATTCAGTAAACACTTCCAGGAGAAAGAATCCATTAAAGACCTGGGTTAATTTCATGGAGAATGACATTATGTAAGATTCAGTTCAGTTCAGTCACTCAGTCGTGTCCGACTCTTTGCAACCCTTTGAATTGCAGCACCTCAGGCCTCCCTGTCCATCACCAACTCCAGGAGTTCACTCAGATTTGCATCTATTGAGTTAGATTATGTAAGATTAATTTGTTCTTTCATCTCTATTTCTGTAAAAGTCAAAGAGGAAAAGTTGTAGCATCACAGTCTGAAGGTGTGATTTGTCATAGCTTATAAGATACATTTCATTTATTTGAATAAAGTAACACCCATACCAATGCATAGAGGTATTGTTGTTCAGTTGCTCAGCCCTGACTGACTCTTTACCACCCATGAACTGCAGCACACCAGGTTTCCCTGTCCTTCACTATCTTCCGGAGTTGGCTCAAACATGTCCCTTGAGTCAATGACACCATCCAACAATTTCTTCCTCTGCCATCCCCTTCTCTTCCTGCTTTCAATTTTTCCCAGCAAGTCAGTTGTTCACATCAAGTGACCAAAGTATCAGAGCTTCAGGTTCAGCATCAGTGCTCCCTGTGAATATTCAGAGTTGATTTCCCTAGGATTGACGGATTTGATCTCCAGTGAGTCGGTTTTTGACATCAGGTGGCCAAAGTACTGGAGTTTCAGCTTCAGCATCAGTCCTTCCAATGAATATTCAGGACTGATTTCCTTTAGGATTGACTAGTTGGGTCTCCTTGCTGTTCAACGACTAGACTGACTTTTGTCTACAAAGTGATATCTCTGGTGTCTGGGTTTGGTGTAGCTTTCTTCCAGGGAGCAAGAGTCTTTTAATCTCATAGCTGAGGTCACTGTACACAATGGTTTCGGAGCCTAAGAAAATAAAATCTGTCACTTTTCACTTTTTTTACCTTCTATTTTGTGGCTGACTCTTTTCAGCCCCATGGACTGTAGCCCATCAGGTTCCTCTTCCCATGGAATATTCTTCCAGGCAAGAATACCAGAGTGGGGTGCCATTTCCTATCCCAGGGGATCTTCCCAACCCAGTGATTGAACTTGATTCACTTGCATCTCTTGAATTGGCTGGAGGATTTTTTTACCACTAGTGCCACCTGGGAAGGCTGCAAAAGCATTACAAAGACCAACATATAAAACTAATTAATTAGTCAAACTAAGAATTTATGTACTATTTAGTCTGAAGAAGAAAATGTCAATACTTAAATACAGGAAAAAAAAATTCAGATATTGAATCAATCATAGACAGTTCAGCCATAAAACTTCTACATTTTAACCTGATATCTAGCCAATATCAGGTTACTTTAATTTTTTTAATCTTTTATTCTTCAGGCAGCTAGAGGTTTATCAATTGAATTGATCTTTAAAAACTTTTAATCTTTTATTCTTTTTGCAGCTAGGTAGAGGTTTATTAATTGAATTGATCTTTTCAAAAAACAGTTTATAGTTTCATCAATTTTATTGATATTTTTATTAGTTTATTGTTTTAATTTCTTTGATTTCTTCTATTGCTTAGTCACATCTCACTCTTTGTGACCACATGAACTATACCACAACAGGGTCCTCTTTCCTGCACTATCTCCTGGAGTTTGCTCAAAATCATGTCCATTGAATTGGTCATGCTATCTAACGATTTTATCCTCCGTCACTCCCCTTTTCCTTTGGCCTTCAGTCTTTCCCAGCATCAGGGTCTTTTCTAAAGAGTCAGCTCTTCACATCAAGTCACCAAAGTATTGAGGCTTCAACTTCAGCAACAGTTTTTTCAAATAAACATTCAGGGATGACTTATTTTAGGATTAACTGGTTTGATATCTTTCTAGTCTGAAGAACTCTCTCAAGAGTCTTCTCCAGCACTGCAATTTGAAAGCATCAGTTCTTCGGCTCTCAGCTTTCTTTATGGTCCAATCTGTACATGACTATTGTTAAAAGAAACATCATTTTAATTGTAAGGACCTTGGTTGGCAAAGTGATGTCTCTGTTTTTTAATATGCTATCTAGGTTTGTCATAGCTTTCCTTCCAAGGAGCAAGCATCTTGTAATTTTATGTCTGCAGTCACCATCTGCAGTGATTTTGGAGCCCAAGAAAATAAAATCAGCCAAGGTGTCCACTGTTTCCCGTTCTATTTGTCATGAAGTGATGGGACTAGATTCTTTGATCTTAGTTTTTTTTTTCTTTTTATTTATTTTTTTGAATGTTAAGCTTTAAGCCAGCTTTTTCACTTTTTTTTACCCTCATCAAGAGGCTCTTTAGTTCCTCTTCACTTTCTGCCATTAGAGTGGTATCATCATTTGCACTTCTGAGGTTGTTGATGCTTCTTCCAGCAGTCGTGATTCCAGCTCATGCTTCATACAGCCTGGCATTTCACATGATGTACCCTGCATGTAAGTTAAATAAGCAGGGTGACGATATATAGCCTTGTCATACCCCTATCCCAATTTTGAACCAGTTGGTTGTTCCCTGTCTTGTTCTAACTGTTGCTTCTTGACCTTCATGCAGGTTTCTCAGGAGATGGATAATGTGGTCTGATATTCTCATCTCTTGAAGACTTTTCCAGTTTGTTGTGATCCACACAGTCAAAGACTTTAGCATAGTCAATAAAGCAGAAGTAGACATTTTTCTGGAACTCCCTGGCTTTGTCCATGATTCAATAAATGTTGACAATTTGATCTCTAGTTCCTCTGCCTCTTTGAAACCCACTTTGTATATCTGGAAGTTCTCCGTTTGTATATTGCTGAAGCCTAGCTTGAAAGTTTTTGAGCATAACCTTGCTCAAGAATCTTGAATGGCCTTGCAGGGCATGGTTCATAGCTTCATTTACCAAGTCCCTTTCTCTACAACAGGGCTGTGATCCATGAAGGGGCTACTTTTGTTAATTTCTATTTACTTTCCTTTTCTTTGTCTAATTTATTAGGTGGAAATTTAGATTACTGATTTAAGAAGGATTTATGTTTAAGAAGGATGAATTTAATGCTATAAATTCTACTAACCTCTGTATTTTCCATATCCCATGCATTTTGATATGCTTAATAATGCTTTTTATACAGTTCAAAATATTTTTCACTTCTTTTCAAACCAGTGGGTTATTTAAAATTATGGTGCTTGATTCAAAATATTTGGGAATTTTCCACATATCTTTCTGTTATTGATTTCTATTTTCATTCCATTATGACCTGGAAAATACTTTGTATGAATTCTGTTTTCCAAATTCAGTTCTGTACCATAAGAGAGACTTTCTTAGTATTCTGGCAAATTTTATGTGGACATTAGATGAGTTTGGTGGAAATAAAACCTGTAAGAGGGTATAAACCTCACCTAATTTTGGTTGCCCAAAGGACCCACTATCTTACACAGAGTACACTCAATTTCCACTAAATTACCCATTACTTGCTGAGCAGTTCTTATTGGTGTCTGCTGCCTTATTCACCCAGTAAGCCAGTAATCATGTCTTATCACTGCCTGCAAACTCTAGTGTCTTTTTAGATGTTGAATTATTTGAATATTCTAAGTCCTCAGCACTGTGATAAGATATCAAGAAAATCTGTGAACTTGTTGTTTGTCTGGCTTCTGTAGTCCTTAAACATCATTCAGAGTTTGAAGTTCTTTTCTACCTCCTAGTTTTATTGAAAATGTAGGATTTTTTATTCTTATCATTTTGTATTTCTTTCAAAAGAATTACAGAGGATTCAAAACTAAAATGCCTACATAATTCCATATGCTTATTCTATTCAGTGAAATTTTTAAAAAGCACCCTTTTTAATTACACAGGCTATTTTCCTATAGTCTCTTTAAAACTGCTTTTTAGTTTCAGCNAAGAATTACAGAGGATTCAAAACTAAAATGCCTACATAATTCCATATGCTTATTCTATTCAGTGAAATTTTTAAAAAGCACCCTTTTTAATTACACAGGCTATTTTCCTATAGTCTCTTTAAAACTGCTTTTTAGTTTCAGCTATATCCAATTTACATTGCCACTGCTTTTCTTCATGTATGTTTTGCTTTTCTTTACTGGCCTCACTTAATCACAAAGCTTGACTGCATTTATTAGAGCAATAATGTCAATAAAATAGAGAAGTCTCATGTTAATAAATGAAAAACTATTGCACTGCTTTGTATTACAGGTTAACTATGACAATAGTAATTTCAGATAAATTTTTGAAATTCATTCTTGAGGATACATTTACAAAATATTCTATGTCTCAAATATCAATTTCTTTCTCCTCTAAAACTTTGAAGTATGGTTGAGAGAAGACATTTTAAAAGCCAAAATAATGCTAAATGTAAAAACTCTCACATATCTTTCTCTTACATCAAAATATTTCTTGATTGCCAGTCTATTGTGGAAACTCTCTTACAGAGTTAAATATAATCTTACTGGATGAGATTTCTGTCTTGCTCCACAGTGATTTGAAATTCTTAATGAGGAATGCATCCTGGTAGCCCTGAGATACTTATTTTTAAAAAATCTAAGTTATTTTATGTTTGCTTCATTTTTATATTTCTTGGGAGGAAAAATAAAATGTTTCACTACCTGATCTTTTTTTTTTTTACCTTCTATTAGTATCTGATCACAAGCTAGCTAAAATGTTCTTTGCTATCATACTTTACAATTTAGTGTTTTAATTCAAAATTTCCTTAGCTTCAGAAAAGCTGATTATGATTAAATTTGTTATTTTTTTAATCCAAGACATTTTTTTAGCTTCACTGTTTTAGATACTTCAGTAATAACTATTTTTTGTTCTTTAATTATGTGATATGTTCTTATATTTTTATCTTGATATTTATGTGTGTGTGTGTGTGTGTGTCTATATATATATACACACACATACAATTGTAATAGTTGTAAATAACCAAATGTCTTAAATAGTCATTGAATCTGTTAGGAAACTTGAATACTATTTTAATTAATGTCAGGGAACTGAGAGAGGACTAGAATGAGAGCAAGAAACTCCTAAAAGACTACAGTCAAAGGGCAGTCCACATTTTTTTAGGATTTTCCTCCAGTAACCTTGCCATGTTCTCAAAGAGAAGGTCTCATAAAAATCTCTATGTGGACTCCAACGGTCCTCGGAAACTCTTACAAAGACCTAGAATCAGGGGAAGGATTTCACCAGAGGATAATTCTGAAACATTAGCCCATGTGGGTAAAAGGAATCACCACCCTTCTCCAGGCCACTCTTACTTTCCAGTATTATCTGAATTAAAAGAAAAAAATGTAAATGAATCAAAGCTATAGTCAACAGGGAAGAAAGTTTAAAAGAAAAAAAAAGAAAAGAAAGAAATAGCATGAGAATGCTGTAGCCAGAGAAAAAACTAAGGAGCAAGGAGGAGAAAAGCTTTATCCCTAAAGGAGGAACAGATACATTTAAAAACATCACACCCCCAAGAAAGGCCCATTGTAAGAGCAAGACTTCTTTAAATGATCAGGGAACACCTCTTCTATAACTACCACCAGTCTAAGAAGCCCCATTTAATAACAGTAGTTGGATTACAGATGAAAGAGCTTGTGGACACACTGTCTTTGAGGATAATACAAAGGGAAGTCCCAAGGACAGGAGAGGTGGACAAAACAAGCTCACTCCAGGAACTTGCTGTAGAAGGAAATGGCGACCCACTCTAGTATTCTTGCCTGGAGAATCCCATGGACAGAGGAGCCTGGCAGGCTACAGTCCACGGGGTTGCAAAGAGTCAGACACGACTGAGCGACTTCACACACACACACACCAGGAACTTGAAGACTTTGGTGCCTACAGCTACAAGAAATATTAAACAGGGCCTAACTCCTAGCCAAATTAGCATAAATACTCATACAAAAGTCCTGTACCTATTATCCTATGAAATAAGATTTGTCCCAGGAGCATAAGGTTCATTCAACATTTGGAAATTAATCAGTATAATCTGCTATATTAATCAACAAAATTAAAAAAAAAAGATCATCATACTGGATGCGGAAAATTCATGTATCAAACTTTAACATTTATTGCTGATAAAAACTGTGCAAACTAGGAATGGAAAGGAATTTCTTTTAATAAATATACCTATAAAAACTTACTGCTAACATCTAACCAATTATGGAAAAACTGAATGTTTTTCACTTAATATCAAGAATTAAGCAAAGATGTCAGCTCTAGACACTCCTACTTGTCCTTGTGTCAGTTGCCCTAGCCATTGCAAAAAGGCAAGAAAAAAAGGTATAAAGTTTAGGGATTAAAGGGATAAATATGTATTTGAAGAAAACATGATTGTTTATGTAAAATCTTGAGAAGGCTATCAAAACAAAGTCATAATGTACAAGGTCAAAATGCAAAAAATGAAACATATCTCATACTTCATTATTAAAAAGGTACATCATATGCCAGAATACAAGTAATACATCATAGACCTAAACTTAAATGAATTACTGATCTAAATACAAAATGTAAGGTTATAAAATTTATAGAAAAAAGCACTAAGGAAAATTTGACCTATGTTGGCAAAGATTTTTAGATATGACAGAAAATTAAATATGTTGCACTTTTAGGATGATATCAAGTATTCTCAATTACTGTTAGAGGAGTATGGATGTCTCCAACTATAATAGTTGATTTAACTATTTCTCCCTCTAGTTCTATTAGTTTTTCACTCATATATTTTCTTATTTTATTGTTCAGTACACATTAATTGTTATTATGTCTACTTGGTAATTGCTCTTTTTAACATTAATTAGTGGTCCACTTTATTCCTGACAATTTTTGCTACTTTGAAGTCTGCTTTTTATGAAATTAATATAAGCTACTCCTGCTATTTGATCAGTGCTAGCATGGAGAAGGCAATGGCACCCCACTCCAGTACTCTTGCCTGGAAAATCCCATGGACGGAGGAGCCTGGTGGGCTGCAGTCCATGGAGTCGCTAAGAGTTGGATAAGACTGAGCGACTTCACTTACCCTTTTCACTTTCATGCATTGAAGGAAATGGCAACCTACTCCAGTGTTCTTGCCTGGAGAATCCCAGGGACCGGGGAGCCTGGTAGGCTGCCCTCTATGGGGTTGCACAGAGTCGGACACGACTGAAGCGACTTAGCAGCAGCAGCAGCAGCAAGCCATGGTTATTAAAAATGATTACTGATATAGTTTGATTAATATCTTCCATATTTATTACTATTTTTTGCCCTTTTTGTTTGTTTCTTTTCCATTCTTCATCTGACTTCTCTGATTTTGAGTATGTTAATAGAATTTCATTTTATTTCCTCTCTTACCATATCAACTAAATTTCAAATAATTCTTTTACGTATTGCCCTGAAGCTTGCAACTTATCTTTATAGCTAATACAAGTATACTCTCAGATAACAGTGTACTACTTCACAGTTAGTGAATATAACAGATTATTCCCAATTTCTTCCTCCCATACCTTAGAACATTGCTGTCATTTATTTCACTTCTCCATAAGCAGTATTTATGGAATACATGGTTGCCATTGTTATTTTGAACAAACCATTACCTACTAGATCAATTAATAATAAAAACAAAGTGGTGGGATAAAGGCGGCAGATTAGGAGGATGGTGGACTCATCTTCCCCTACAGACACATCAAAACAACAACTACACGTGGACCGACTCACTGAAATCAACGTGGGAACTAGTGGGATGGCTCCTCTACAACCAAGGCTGTAAAGAAAGATCCACACTGAGTGCTATGTAAAGGGAGAAGTGACCTGATTTGGATCTGCAGCCCTAGCAAGGACTAGGAAGGAGAGGGGATTATCACAGGCTTGGGAATCTTCCCTGAGGAGTTAAAATTTAAGTCTTGTGTTAGTCAACCTAACCTTGACTCTAGGAAGAGGAGCCCCCACTAGCTGGGTTGAAAGTCAGTGGGGCGTACTGGAGGGCTGCAAGAAACCAAACCTGCTCATAAGAATCACATGCACAGGCTTGCTTGCCCTCAGTCACAGCACAGAGGCAGCAGATTGAAAACTGCCTGGAGTTGCAGCAAACTTGCCAGGATCACCCCAGCACACCCTGCAGCAGGCACTGGGCTGCTGCTCTAAGCCCCTCTTGCTTCAGTGCTGCTCCCCAATAAGGCAGAGGCTGCTGTGCAGACACTTGGGACAGAACCTGCTCCTTCCTCTGACCAGGACAGAGGCAACCATCGAAAGCACACACATTAGAACACACACTGTGGAGGGAGCTACACTAGCTCCAGGGTGGAGACCGCCTCTCTGCAGCCTGACTCCCGGCACAGACTTGGAAGGGAGTGAAGCTAGCTCCAGGGCAGAAACTGGCATTGCCTGAGCAGACATCCTTGAACAGGCCTGGAAGAGAGCCAGCTCAGTAAAGCTTCACCAACACCTTCGCTGCTGCATCAGCCTCTAATCAAGGCATGCACACCAAGGACTAAGTGAAACCAACCCAACAGCAGCCTCAAGCCCTTAGGCCCCATTCACAACCCAAACTAATGAGGAGTCAACCATTATAAGCTAGAGAAACCCAACTCCATTAGGGTTCCTGCTCTATCCCTGAGACTCAGATCCCATCCCCAATAGGACCGTGATAGCCATTGAGCTCAGGAGAAGCCCTGGCATGCATCTGGCTCTGGTTTCAGCCCCTCCAACTCCAAGCCCACACCCCACCAAGGCAATGGCTGCCAGTGCACCCCTGGGGAAGACACAGACTGTGCTCCCTTCAGATCCGCCTCCTCAACCAAAGCCTCTGAGCACATGCAGATTATGTAGGGACACTTCCACAGAAGGTCACACCTTCAAGACCATGAGAGGTGGCTATTAAAAAAAAAAAGTAAAATGAATACAGCAAAACAGAAACAGACTCATAAATGCAGAAAAAAAACTAGTGATTACCACTGGGGGAAGTGGTAGGTGAAAGGGAAAGACAGGGGAAAGGGATTAAGAGATGCAGACTCCTACATATAAAATAAGAAGATACAAGTATGTAATTTACCATTCGGAGAGTATAGCCATTATTTTATAATATCTTTAAATGGAGTATAACCTATTAAGTCACTTCATTGTATACCTGAGGCAATATTTCATTGTAAATCAATTATATGACAGTCAAAAGAATAATGAAATATATATGATTTATTTTACCTTCACTTTTCCCTTCTTTAATCCTTTTCCTTTCTTTAGGTAGACATGCATTTCCAACCTATATTATTTTCCTTCTCTCTGAAGAACTAACTTTAACATTTCTTGCCAGAAAATTCTACTGGTGAAGTTTCCACACTTTTTGTTTTTCTGAGGAAATGTTTTTATTTTAAAAGATAGCTTCATTGGATACTGAATTCTAGGTTGGTGATTTGATTTTTTTTTTTCCTTCAACATTTTAAAGCTTCACTCCATTCTTTTCTTATTGCATAACTTCTGACAAGAAGCCTGATATAATTCTATTTTTGCTCATCTATAAGTAATGTGTTTCCTACATCTGGCTTGTTTGAAGATTTCTCTTTGATTTTCTACAATTTGAATATGATATGGCTGGTATATATTTTGGTCTTTATCTAGGTTGCTAGTCTCTGAGTTTATTGGATCTGTGCTTTGATGTCTTTAATTTTGGAAAATTCTCAGTCACTATTCAAATATCTCTTCTGTTTCTTTCTTTTCTTCTTATGGTATTTTTATTATATCTATTTTTCAGCTTTTATGATTATCCTATGTAGTTACTGGCTGTGCTGCTATTTCTTTTTTCATTTTCTTCTTTATTTTTTAGTTTGGGCAGTGTCTCTTATTGTTTTTCAAACTCATTGATACTCAGTTTTGTTCATTCTGTTGATGAGTCCATCAAATGGATTCTTTTCCATCACAATGTTTCTGATATCTAGCATTTCTTTGTAATTCTCTTGGAATTTCCATCTTTCTGCTTCTATTACCCATCAGTTCTTATATTTTATACACCTGTTCCATTAGAGCTCATATTAATTTTAGTTTTTTAAGTCCCTGGTCTGATAATCCAGCATGTTGCTATATCTGAGTCTGGTTCTGTCTCTTCACAGACTGTTTTTGACGTTTATCCTGCCTTGTAATATTTTGCTGAAAGCTGATGATGGTATACAAAGTAAAATAACTAAGATAAGCAGGTCATTTTTGTGAGGTTTATGTTTGTCTGGTTACACGTTAGGCTATATTTACTGTTTGTTAGAGTCAGAGGCTAAAATTTACTCTGGTGTCCTTGTTTTCCCTCTTGTCTGAGACTTCTCAAATAAGGTCTGAGATGTGCTGTTCTTTCAGTTATATTTCCCTGTTATTATACAGGAGCCCTACTGATGTGGTGGTAATGTTGGAGAGAGGAAAGAGGAAGCATTCTGTTGTCCTGTCATGGACTAAATGTTTGTGTCCCCCAAATTCATATTTTGAAATCCTAACCCCAAGGTCATGATATTATAAGGCAGGGGCTTTTCAGAGGTGATTATGTCATGAGATGAAGTCCTTATGAAATATATTAGTGGTCTTATAGAAGAGTGCTCTTATAGAAATATTAGTGCTCTTACAGAAAGCTCGCACCACTTCAGCCATGTGAGGACACAGAAAACAGTCATCTTTAAATCAGACGGCGTATCACCCCTGCAATCCTTGAACTTCCTAGCTTCCAGAAGTGTGAGAAATAAATTTTTACTGCTTAAGAGCTACACAGTCTGGACATTTTGGTACATCAATCCAAGCTGGAATCCTATGATTGGGTATTAGTCTTTTAGTGAGTCAGTGACACTGAGCTATGACTTCCATAACTGTTTCCAAACACCACCACCCCCATCCCCACCTCTGTAGAAGAGGCAAGAAAGTGAGATGTGGCTGGAGTTACATATTTTCTTCCTTTGTATATAAACTAGAGAGGGTTGGAGTTTCTCTTCCCCTGGATGGGTTGCTGCTGCTGCTAAGTCATTTCAGCCGTGTCCGACTCTGTGTGACCCCATAAACGGCAGCCCACCAGGCTCCCCCGTCCCTGGGATTCTCCAGGCAAGAACACTGGAGTGGGT
>SJYW01042706.1:1120532-1135141 GCA_006410735.1 Raphicerus campestris
TTTAACATTTATTGCTGATAAAAACTGTGCAAACTAGGAATGGAAAGGAATTTCTTTTAATAAATATACCTATAAAAACTTACTGCTAACATCTAACCAATTATGGAAAAACTGAATGTTTTTCACTTAATATCAAGAATTAAGCAAAGATGTCAGCTCTAGACACTCCTACTTGTCCTTGTGTCAGTTGCCCTAGCCATTGCAAAAAGGCAAGAAAAAAAGGTATAAAGTTTAGGGATTAAAGGGATAAATATGTATTTGAAGAAAACATGATTGTTTATGTAAAATCTTGAGAAGGCTATCAAAACAAAGTCATAATGTACAAGGTCAAAATGCAAAAAATGAAACATATCTCATACTTCATTATTAAAAAGGTACATCATATGCCAGAATACAAGTAATACATCATAGACCTAAACTTAAATGAATTACTGATCTAAATACAAAATGTAAGGTTATAAAATTTATAGAAAAAAGCACTAAGGAAAATTTGACCTATGTTGGCAAAGATTTTTAGATATGACAGAAAATTAAATATGTTGCACTTTTAGGATGATATCAAGTATTCTCAATTACTGTTAGAGGAGTATGGATGTCTCCAACTATAATAGTTGATTTAACTATTTCTCCCTCTAGTTCTATTAGTTTTTCACTCATATATTTTCTTATTTTATTGTTCAGTACACATTAATTGTTATTATGTCTACTTGGTAATTGCTCTTTTTAACATTAATTAGTGGTCCACTTTATTCCTGACAATTTTTGCTACTTTGAAGTCTGCTTTTTATGAAATTAATATAAGCTACTCCTGCTATTTGATCAGTGCTAGCATGGAGAAGGCAATGGCACCCCACTCCAGTACTCTTGCCTGGAAAATCCCATGGACGGAGGAGCCTGGTGGGCTGCAGTCCATGGGGTCGCTAAGAGTCGGATAAGACTGAGCGACTTCACTTTCCCTTTTCACTTTCATGCATTGGAGAAGGAAATGGCAACCTACTCCAGTGTTCTTGCCTGGAGAATCCCAGGGACCGGGGAGCCTGGTAGGCTGCCCTCTATGGGGTTGCACAGAGTCGGACACGACTGAAGCGACTTAGCAGCAGCAGCAGCAGCAAGCCATGGTTATTAAAAATGATTACTGATATAGTTTGATTAATATCTTCCATATTTATTACTATTTTTTGCCCTTTTTGTTTGTTTCTTTTCCATTCTTCATCTGACTTCTCTGATTTTGAGTATGTTAATAGAATTTCATTTTATTTCCTCTCTTACCATATCAACTAAATTTCAAATAATTCTTTTACGTATTGCCCTGAAGCTTGCAACTTATCTTTATAGCTAATACAAGTATACTCTCAGATAACAGTGTACTACTTCACAGTTAGTGAATATAACAGATTATTCCCAATTTCTTCCTCCCATACCTTAGAACATTGCTGTCATTTATTTCACTTCTCCATAAGCAGTATTTATGGAATACATGGTTGCCATTGTTATTTTGAACAAACCATTACCTGCTAGATCAATAAATAATAAAAACAAAGTGGTGGGATAAAGGCGGCAGATTAGGAGGATGGTGGACTCATCTTCCCCTACAGACACATCAAAACAATAACTACACGTGGACCGACTCACTGAAATCAACCTGGGAACTAGTGGGATGGCTCCTCTACAACCAAGGCTGTAAAGAAAGATCTACATTGAGTGCTATGTAAAGGGAGAAGTGACCTGATTTGGATCTGCAGCCCTAGCAAGGACTAGGAAGGAGAGGGGATTATCACAGGTTTGGGAATCTTCCCTGAGGAGTTAAAATTTAAGTCTTGTGTTAGTCAACCTAACCTTGACTCTAGGAAGAGGAGCCCCCACTAGCTGGGTTGAAAGTCAGTGGGGCGTACTGGAGGGCTGCAAGAAACCAAACCTGCTCATAAGAATCACATGCACAGGCTTGCTTGCCCTCAGTCACAGCACAGAGGCAGCAGATTGAAAACTGCCTGGAGTTGCAGCAAACTTGCCAGGATCACCCCAGCACACCCTGCAGCAGGCACTGGGCTGCTGCTCTAAGCCCCTCTTGCTTCAGTGCTGCTCCCCAATAAGGCAGAGGCTGCTGTGCAGACACTTGGGACAGAACCTGCTCCTTCCTCTGACCAGGACAGAGGCAACCATCGAAAGCACACACATTAGAACACACACTGTGGAGGGAGCTACACTAGCTCCAGGGTGGAGACCGCCTCTCTGCAGCCTGACTCCCGGCACAGACTTGGAAGGGAGTGAAGCTAGCTCCAGGGCAGAAACTGGCATTGCCTGAGCAGACATCCCTGAACAGGCCTGGAAGAGAGCCAGCTCAGTAAAGCTTCACCAACACCTTCGCTGCTGCATCAGCCTCTAATCAAGGCATGCACACCAAGGACTAAGTGAAACCAACCCAACAGCAGCCTCAAGCCCTTAGGCCCCATTCACAACCCAAACTAATGAGGAGTCAACCATTATAAGCTAGAGAAACCCAACTCCATTAGGGTTCCTGCTCTATCCCTGAGACTCAGATCCCATCCCCAATAGGACCGTGATAGCCATTGAGCTCAGGAGAAGCCCTGGCATGCATCTGGCTCTGGTTTCAGCCCCTCCAACTCCAAGCCCACACCCCACCAAGGCAATGGCTGCCAGTGCACCCCTGGGGAAGACACAGACTGTGCTCCCTTCAGATCCGCCTCCTCAACCAAAGCCTCTGAGCACATGCAGATTATGTAGGGACACTTCCACAGAAGGTCACACCTTCAAGACCATGAGAGGTGGCTATTAAAAAAAAAAAGTAAAATGAATACAGCAAAACAGAAACAGACTCATAAATGCAGAAAAAAAACTAGTGATTACCACTGGGGGAAGTGGTAGGTGAAAGGGAAAGACAGGGGAAAGGGATTAAGAGATGCAGACTCCTACATATAAAATAAGAAGATACAAGTATGTAATTTACCATTCGGAGAGTATAGCCATTATTTTATAATATCTTTAAATGGAGTATAACCTATTAAGTCACTTCATTGTATACCTGAGGCAATATTTCATTGTAAATCAATTATATGACAGTCAAAAGAATAATGAAATATATATGATTTATTTTACCTTCACTTTTCCCTTCTTTAATCCTTTTCCTTTCTTTAGGTAGACATGCATTTCCAACCTATATTATTTTCCTTCTCTCTGAAGAACTAACTTTAACATTTCTTGCCAGAAAATTCTACTGGTGAAGTTTCCACACTTTTTGTTTTTCTGAGGAAATGTTTTTATTTTAAAAGATAGCTTCATTGGATACTGAATTCTAGGTTGGTGATTTGATTTTTTTTTTTCCTTCAACATTTTAAAGCTTCACTCCATTCTTTTCTTATTGCATAACTTCTGACAAGAAGCCTGATATAATTCTATTTTTGCTCATCTATAAGTAATGTGTTTCCTACATCTGGCTTGTTTGAAGATTTCTCTTTGATTTTCTACAATTTGAATATGATATGGCTGGTATATATTTTGGTCTTTATCTAGGTTGCTAGTCTCTGAGTTTATTGGATCTGTGCTTTGATGTCTTTAATTTTGGAAAATTCTCAGTCACTATTCAAATATCTCTTCTGTTTCTTTCTTTTCTTCTTATGGTATTTTTATTATATCTATTTTTCAGCTTTTATGATTATCCTATGTAGTTACTGGCTGTGCTGCTATTTCTTTTTTCATTTTCTTCTTTATTTTTTAGTTTGGGCAGTGTCTCTTATTGTTTTTCAAACACAATGATACTCAGTTTTGTTCATTCTGTTGATGAGTCCATCAAATGGATTCTTTTCCATCACAATGTTTCTGATATCTAGCATTTCTTTGTAATTCTCTTGGAATTTCCATCTTTCTGCTTCTATTACCCATCAGTTCTTATATTTTGTACACCTGTTCCATTAGAGCTCATATTAATTTTAGTTTTTTAAGTCCCTGGTCTGATAATCCAGCATGTTGCTATATCTGAGTCTGGTTCTGTCTCTTCACAGACTGTTTTTGACGTTTATCCTGCCTTGTAATATTTTGCTGAAAGCTGATGATGGTATACAAAGTAAAATAACTAAGATAAGCAGGTCATTTTTGTGAGGTTTATGTTTGTCTGGTTACACGTTAGGCTATATTTACTGTTTGTTAGAGTCAGAGGCTAAAATTTACTCTGGTGTCCTTGTTTTCCCTCTTGTCTGAGACTTCTCAAATAAGGTCTGAGATGTGCTGTTCTTTCAGTTATATTTCCCTGTTATTATACAGGAGCCCTACTGATGTGGTGGTAATGTTGGAGAGAGGAAAGAGGAAGCATTCTGTTGTCCTGTCATGGACTAAATGTTTGTGTCCCCCAAATTCATATTTTGAAATCCTAACCCCAAGGTCATGATATTATAAGGCAGGGGCTTTTCAGAGGTGATTATGTCATGAGATGAAGTCCTTATGAAATATATTAGTGGTCTTATAGAAGAGTGCTCTTATAGAAATATTAGTGCTCTTACAGAAAGCTCGCACCACTTCAGCCATGTGAGGACACAGAAAACAGTCATCTTTAAATCAGACGGTGTATCACCCCTGCAATCCTTGAACTTCCTAGCTTCCAGAAGTGTGAGAAATAAATTTTTACTGCTTAAGAGCTACACAGTCTGGACATTTTGGTACATCAATCCAAGCTGGAATCCTATGATTGGGTATTAGTCTTTTAGTGAGTCAGTGACACTGAGCTATGACTTCCATAACTGTTTCCAAACACCACCACCCCCATCCCCACCTCTGTAGAAGAGGCAAGAAAGTGAGATGTGGCTGGAGTTACATATTTTCTTCCTTTGTATATAAACTAGAGAGGGTTGGAGTTTCTCTTCCCCTGGATGGGTTGCTGCTGCTGCTAAGTCATTTCAGTCATATCCGACTCTGTGTGACCCCATAAACGGCAGCCCACCAGGCTCCGCCGTCCCTGGGATTCTCCAGGCAAGAACACTGGAGTGGGTTGCCATTTCCTTCTCTAGTGCATGAAAGTGAAAAGTGAAAGTGAAGTTGCTCAGTCCTGTCCAACTCTTCGCGACCACATGGACTATAGCCTACCAGGCTCCTCCATCCATGGGATTTCCCAGGCAAGAGTCCTGGAGTGGGGTGCCATTGCCTTCTCCATTTCTGTACCTACTTGTCTCTAATTTGGGGGCTAGTGGTTTGCCCTGTGATCCCAGTTCTCTGCTAGATCTAAGAAAATTTAATTTTATTTGTTCAGATTTTCCCCTTGTTACGATTATTGGAATGACAATTCTAAGATCTTTACATCCTGGACCAGAATCCTTTTTTTTTTTTTTTTTTTTAATGTTGTATGGCTTTCCAGAGCATTATAAATTTTACCTCAGGTTTAAATAGCAGGTGATAAGCTTGATAAACTTTGATTAGTATATTGAAGTTTCTATTTCTCTTTCGTTTTTCTACCATGTAAAGATTCTTATTCAGATGCCTGGTGATGTCTCTGAGTTGCTTCCTAAATCTTTTTCTTTTTTTGTCATCTGCCAAAGGGAATTTACAAGCTCATGTGAAAGGGATTTAATTTCTTAATCCAATGATTTGAGTCTTTGAGAAGAAAATCTCCTGAATATCAAACAATATGTTCCCTGATATTTGCATGGGTTAGCAAATGATTGTCATCATTCTGTTTTACTAAGTTTTAGAGGCAAAGAACAATTCTCTTGAATCACTGGTGAATTTTTTACGCCACATGGTGTGATGTTAAAGCAGTTTTAAAGAGCCAATTTCACCCAATACCTTTCTGTAGAGTACCTCAGGGGTTAGAATGCAATATCCAGTAAAATGAGCTCAGAATATGTGAATTAATTTAATGGGAGTGTAATGGAAGTGCATATTGCATCATACAAGATGGGTGTTAAAGAATACTTAGGAACAAAAATAAAAATAATAGCAGGAAATGAAAGTAAAAAGAAAAGCAAAAGAAATAATGAGGGAATATGCTCATGTTCTGGAGAAGGAAACGGCAACCCACTCCAGTGTTCTTGCCTGGAGAATCCCAGGTACGGGGGAGCCTGATGGGTTGCCATCTCTGGGGTTGCACAGAGTTGGACATGACTGAAGCAACTTAGTAGCAGCAGCAGCATGCTCATGTTCATGGATATTCAGAATGATAAATAATTGATTTACCAGTTTCTTTCTGCAAGAAGGAAATGTCAGCCAACTCCAGTACTCTTGCCTGGAAAATTCCATGGACAGAGGAGCCTGGTAGGCTACAGTCCATGAGGTCGCAAAGAGTTGCACACAACTGAGTGACTTCACTTTCACTTTCTGCAAGAAATTGTTTTAATCAATCTAATAATAATCTAAAGATAAAGGCCTTTTAAAGAAAGAAAATATTAACAAACTTTTAGAGTTCATACCAACTATATTGGTATAACTTCTTTGCTGGTTCACTTTGACCACCTTTTCTACCCCTATCATAAATACTCAGGTTTTGTACCACTTATTTTTGCTTCACTTTGGGCCAGCTTTGTCTGGAATGATGGTAACTGTGCAATGATAACTTATTATCTATATATACTGAATAATATCAATATCCAATTGCATAAATTACTCAAACATCTCTCATAGCATTAAAAACATGTCATTTTTTAAAGGAATTTAGATTTAGGGTTACTTTTTCAGAAAGAGAATTAATATTGGGCTTTCCAGGGGGCTTCCCTGGTATCTCAAATGGTAATGAATTCACCTACAATGCAGGAGACCCTGGTTTGATTCCTGGGTCTGGAAGATCTGCTGGATAAGGGATAGGGTAACCACTGCAGTATTCTTGGGCTTCCCTGGTGGCTCAGATGATAAAGAATCCGCCTGCAATACTGGAATCCTGAGTTTGATCCCTGGGTTAGGAAGATCCCCTGGAGGAGGCCGTAGCAACCCACTCCAGTATTCTTGCCTGGAGAATCCCGATGGACAGAGGAATCTGGCAGGCTACAGTCCATGGGGTTGCAGAGTCGAACATGACTGGGCAACTTTCACTTTCCCAGGTGGCACTGGTGGTAAAGAATCTGCCTGCCAGTTCAGGAGAAGCAAGAGTTGTGGGTTGTGTCTGGGCTGAAAAGATAACCTGGAGTTGGATATGGAAACCCACTCCAGTATTCTTGCCTGGAAAATTCCCTGGATGGAGGAGCCTAATGGGCTCTAGTCCATAGCATTGCAAGATCACATGCACACACACACACATACAGAATTAATATTGTATATGTTGAAGTACACATTAAGACCAAGCCATTTTCATTTTTGTTCTGGAAACGCAGAAAGACTTGATTTTCCAAACTTCCTTCTAAATAAGGGCCATGTGACTATGGTCTGGCCAATAACTAGGATATAGAACAACTATATGTGCCACATCCAGCCTTATGAAGCCCATAGCCTGTTGTCCACACTGCTCATTCTCCTCATGCTCTAGCTCTCACTACATTCTCCCCTTCCTGTGGTTGGAATCAAAGATCCCTAGGATGAGCTGCACTCGTTTAATTGGAGATCCTCAGGAGAGCTGCTAACCCACATTGGACCATAATATGAGTGAAAAAATAAACATGTATGTATTGTATACTAATACTAAGCCACTAAGACTTTGTGTTTATTATTTAGAGTAGCTAGGGAGCATGACCCTGATGAAAACAGTACTCTCGACTATTTAAATTCAGAGAGCTGGAAACTTCAGGCTGTCTTATCCCCAAAGCAATAATCCACCAATGAAAACCATGTAGAACTCGGAGGTGCCTGTAGTCATTAAAATCCACACCTATTAGCAATCTGCCCCCACTTTGGTGAAGGTATGTAGTGTTTAGTGTGAGCTGTGCTCTGCTGCTGCTGCTAAATCGCTTCAGTCGTGTCCGACTCTGTGAAACCCCGTAGACAGCAGCCCACCAGGCTCCCCTGTCCCTAGGATTCTCCAGGCAAGAAGACTGGAGTGGGTTGCCATTTCCTTCTCCAATGCATGAAAGTGAAAAGTGAAAGTGAAGTCGCTCAGTCGTGTCCGATTCCCAGAGACCCCATGGACTGCAGCCCACCAGGCTTCTCCGTGAATGGGATTTGCCAGGCAAGAGAATACTCAGTGGTCTCTAATTCTTTGCAACCCCGTGGGCTGTGGCCTATCAGGCTCCTCTTTCTAGGGATTTCCCAGGCAAGAATATTGCACTGGGTTGTCATTTCCTTCAGCAGGGCAGCTTCTCCACCAAGGAATCAAACCCCATGGCTCCCACCACGAATCTGCATTGCAGGAGGGTTACTCACTGCTGAGGCGCTGAGGAAACCCTGGTGAAGGTGGTTTGAGGAAACTGAGACTAAATGTCTTTAGCCAGTAAGTATATTACCCATGATGAAGGCAAGTTTTTCTCTGCTTCATCTTTGATTTCTGCTAAATGTTTCTTCACTTTGTGTCCTTGGAATTCATCTTCTGCTGTCAGAAAGGTACAATTAGCCGACAGACTCAATTTCCATTGTTTCATACTTGAGCAGTATTTATTCCTCAACCACAAAACTAAAATCAGTCATGGAGTGCTGTTGATAAACCTGTTAAAGAAGAAAGGGATTGAGGAAGCAGAATATTTTTTAGTGTTTTCTTTTCATATAGCACAAATTTAAATAGTTTACACAAAATAGTTTGCCTTTAATACCTCCTTTTGTCTTATTATAAAATGCTAAACCTTATTTTTTTTCTTCCAAGGAGTAAGCGTCTTTTAATTTCATGGCTGCAGTCACCTCCTGCAGTGATTTTGGAGCCCCCAAAAATAAATTCTGACACTGTTTCCACTGTTTCCCCATCTATTTTCCATGAAGTGATGGGACTGGATGCCATGATCTTCGTTTTCTGAATGTTGAGCTTTAAGCCAACTATTTCACTCTCCACTTTCACTTTCATCAAGAGGCTTTTTAGGTCCTCTTCACTTTCTGCCATAAGGGTGGTGTCATCNATGAACAGGGAGGCCTGGCGTGCTGCGATTCATGGGGTCGCAAAGAGTCGGACACAACTGAGCGACTGAACTGAACTGAAAGCTTATTTTAAGTTATAGTTCTGAAATGACTGCAGATCTTAAGGACTACCTCACTCAAGATAAGTGAGATGTGTGACCGTGCAGCTATACTAGGTATGGTAAGGAAGTGTTCCATTAGCTTTCTGTGAACCACTCCAGTTAAACTTGTCAGCATTTTTAACACTATTAAACTCCAAGGTTTATAATTCATCAAGAGTTTTGTTTTGTTTTGAGTTTTATTCTTCTTGCCTGACTTACAAATAATGTAATTCCTTTGATTCCTCTAGGAGATGAATTTTCCTTACTGTGGTTGTAAAGAAAATAAATTTTTGTTTTAACCAAAATGTCCTTATTCTGAAGACAGAAGTCATTGCTGATGGCTAAGGTTTAAACATTACCATCCTTTACTTCAAAAAAGTTATGCTTACTTAATTGCATCTCAGTTCTTAGCTGATCATGAAAACATTCCAGTTAAACTGCAGTTAATGGATGATTCTGACAATGATACCACATAGCCAGGGATCTGTAATGTTTCAATAACTTTTGTCTATTATTTTTCTCCTGTTTATATTAGACTGTATATTTTGCATACAGTTTAACTATTGCTCTGACACTGAATATTTCTTTGAAAATAAGTGAATAGATTTGGAAATTTTAAAAACTAAACCAAATACTGCAGTGTAACATTTGATTTTACTAGCCTTTAAAAAGAAAATATAGCTTTCACATTTCATTCAAATTAAATCCTTTTCATAACATATTTTTAATCTGACCACTTTTGTCATGAAAATAAATTGTTAGACTCATTCCCTTGAAGAACTTTGGTTCAAATATACAGAATGTAAAAATAATAATAATAATAATAATAATGAATGAAAAAGCAAAATAATAGAGATGGGAAAAAGGAGGAGAGTGTATCAGAAGCCAAGGGAAGAAAAAAATAAAAACAAATATAATGTTAAAATGAATCAAATGGTAAAAGCATATAACTTTAATATTATCGAAATCATTCTCTTTCATTTAGGGATATAAAAAGAATAGGTATGAAGATGTAGAATAGAAGAAAAAGTTAATGGGGATTATTTACAAAACAACATTTTGGGTAAGACAGATTATTTTCAAATCTAGAGATCCTCACATACGTAAAACAGATACTAGCTTATTCTTATTTCAATAATTTGTCTTCAAAAGTCTCTCTCTGGCCACAGAATATATTATGTGTGTGGAAGAAACATAACTGCTGATTATCCTTCATTTAGAGATATGACTTGGGCTTCCTGGGTAGCTCAGCTGGTAAAGAATCTACCTGCAATGCAGGAGACCCGGGTTGAAGTCCTGGGTCAGGAAGATCCCCTGGAGGATGGCATGGCAACCTGTTCCAGTGTTTTTGCCTGGAGAATCCCATGCACAGAGGAGCCTGGTGGGCTACAGTCCATGGGGTTGCAAAGAGTCGGACATGACTGAGCAACTAAGCACATCACAGTGCAGCAGAGACATGGCTTGCTGAGTTTCTTTTAATCTTTCTTATTGTATAATTTTAAACTTTATTACATTCATTTTTCCTTTCATATTTTCTCTTTTCAGGTGAGAATCAATCTCTTGGTCATGGTTTATCAGGATTAATTTTTAATGTGAGCTGCATTTTCATTTGTTGATTCATTACCCTTGTAGAAATCCTATTAGCTAAGTATGGCTATGTCTAAGTGCGGATATTTACCTGGGATTGAATGTTATCACTATAAATTTAGTGAAACACCTTAGCTTCCTCTCATCAGCTGATGCTCCTCTCTTTGTTTTGAACCAAGCTGTCAGCCCTAATAATGAATTGATTGTCACCCTATGTTTTTGTCAGAAAGCCTTTTTCAGAAACAACATTATGTTGGTAGTAGGGACATCGTTTCTTAAACTCTTATCTCATTTTGTAATAGCTTATTGGAATAACACGGCTATGGTAGCAAATACAAGTATGTTTGAAACTATTTTTTACATTCTCCTTCCATCTGTGCACACCAAATCTGCTATTACCTTTCATTTCCAATCTTTTCTATCCATCCTATCTCCAGGCCTTAGTTTAGATTCCTTCATAACCTTTATGATTTATATTCAATCTCTAAAAAACCTTTGTAGTTTTATTCCTCCTATTCACTTTTCACAGGACTGCCTTTGCTTAGACCCTTATCATTTGTCACTTGAGCCGTAAAGCTCTCTGCTGCATGTCTTATCTCTGTCACCTGTCTTCCAGTTTATTCTTCACAGTGTCACGAGTGGGATTTATAACACATCCGTTNATGGGGATTATTTACAAAACAACATTTTGGGTAAGACAGATTATTTTCAAATCTAGAGATCCTCACATACGTAAAACAGATACTAGCTTATTCTTATTTCAATAATTTGTCTTCAAAAGTCTCTCTCTGGCCACAGAATATATTATGTGTGTGGAAGAAACATAACTGCTGATTATCCTTCATTTAGAGATATGACTTGGGCTTCCTGGGTAGCTCAGCTGGTAAAGAATCTACCTGCAATGCAGGAGACCCGGGTTGAAGTCCTGGGTCAGGAAGATCCCCTGGAGGATGGCATGGCAACCTGTTCCAGTGTTTTTGCCTGGAGAATCCCATGCACAGAGGAGCCTGGTGGGCTACAGTCCATGGGGTTGCAAAGAGTCGGACATGACTGAGCAACTAAGCACATCACAGTGCAGCAGAGACATGGCTTGCTGAGTTTCTTTTAATCTTTCTTATTGTATAATTTTAAACTTTATTACATTCATTTTTCCTTTCATATTTTCTCTTTTCAGGTGAGAATCAATCTCTTGGTCATGGTTTATCAGGATTAATTTTTAATGTGAGCTGCATTTTCATTTGTTGATTCATTACCCTTGTAGAAATCCTATTAGCTAAGTATGGCTATGTCTAAGTGCGGATATTTACCTGGGATTGAATGTTATCACTATAAATTTAGTGAAACACCTTAGCTTCCTCTCATCAGCTGATGCTCCTCTCTTTGTTTTGAACCAAGCTGTCAGCCCTAATAATGAATTGATTGTCACCCTATGTTTTTGTCAGAAAGCCTTTTTCAGAAACAACATTATGTTGGTAGTAGGGACATCGTTTCTTAAACTCTTATCTCATTTTGTAATAGCTTATTGGAATAACACGGCTATGGTAGCAAATACAAGTATGTTTGAAACTATTTTTTACATTCTCCTTCCATCTGTGCACACCAAATCTGCTATTACCTTTCATTTCCAATCTTTTCTATCCATCCTATCTCCAGGCCTTAGTTTAGATTCCTTCATAACCTTTATGATTTATATTCAATCTCTAAAAAACCTTTGTAGTTTTATTCCTCCTATTCACTTTTCACAGGACTGCCTTTGCTTAGACCCTTATCATTTGTCACTTGAGCCGTAAAGCTCTCTGCTGCATGTCTTATCTCTGTCACCTGTCTTCCAGTTTATTCTTCACAGTGTCACGAGTGGGATTTATAACACATCCGTTTTAACTGTGTTTCCTTGCTTAAACTCCTTTAGTGTCCCCTTCACCTTCACTCCCTAAAACACTTCGTTCATCTTACTAAATCTGTAAGTGCAGTAGCAATATTTTCCTTTTCTTACACCTTTGTGCATGCTCTTTCCATTGTTCAGAATGACTTTCCTCCTTGTCCAACTGGCAGCTACTACCATTTCTTCAAGACAGCTCAAGTTACTTCCAGGTAGCCAACCTCCCCTTCCTCTGTAGTGGGGATTATGTATCCGAAACAGATCTGTTACAAAAAGAAAATGTAATAGCACTAACCATATTTTTTATCCCTCATCCTTTTTTTTCTTTTTCGGCTCTGTGCTTACAGGAGAATGATGCTAAAATTAAAATAATTAGCATGAAATAAAAATATACAGCCTGCTAAATATCAAATGAGCATATGCGTAGCATAAGCCACTCTTGTAAATAAACTGAAACTGTGTAGTTTTAGCATGTCTTTACAGGTTTACTCACTTTTTTGTTTGTTGTTTCCTAAAAAACTGGCATAGATCCCTTCATTATTAAGAGAAGATTATGAAACTTTCTTAAGAATACCAAATAAATAGGTATGAGGAAAAACAGAGATGAAAATTAATTTGCCTTGCTTGAAATTAATGAATAAAACATACTTATTTAATGTATTTTATAATAATATACTGAAATATGTCCATTTATAGAACACATCAATCCATATGTCTCAATATGATTTCCTTCTTTAAACTTAGAAACAGAAGTATTGAAAATTGTGAATGGTAGTTTTTCCTAACTGCCCTTTCATTGCTTCATGAATTGATAGATGAATAACTGAACCATCTTTTCCAGAATTTTCTGGGGCAGGTGTCAACTGAAAATAAAGGTACCTGAGTCCCATTTTATTAAATGAATCTCTGGAGTGGAGATATATTGATTCTGTATATTTGACAAACCCTCTAAGTTAATACAGGAGAAGGAACTGGCAACCCACTCCAGTATTCTTGCCTGGAGGATCCCATGGATAGAGGATCCAGGTGGACTGCTGTCCATAGAGTTGCACAGAGTCAGACTCAAGTGGAGTGACTTAGCATGAATGCATGCATTGGAGAGGGAAATGGCAACCCACTCCAGTATTCTTGCCTGGAGAATCCCAGGGAGAGAGGAGCATGGTGGGCTGCCATGTATGGGGTCACACAGATTAGAACACAACTGAAGCGACTTAGCAGCAGCAGCAGCAGCAGCTAAGTTAATACAATACACTCAGAAGTTAAAAAGCCACATATCTAGTCCAGTTGTTTATTGTTTCTACCTCCTTGTCTTTGCTCAAAATCTTCCAGTGGTGTGGAACTCTGAATTTCTGAAGGCAGACCATTTAGATATTTTTTAATGGCAGTCTACTTTAAATACAAGAAAATGACCATTTTTTAGAGTTCAATTTGTTACATTTTGATGACTGTGTTCACCCACATAACCATCACCCACAAGTCAAAAAACATCTCTGTCATCCCAGGACACTTACTCACACCACTTTCCATGCATTCCCTTTCTCTCTGAATCAGCCTCTTTATAACTTTTATGACCTCAGGTCAATTTTTATTAGAACTTCATATAAATGGAACTTAAAAGTATTCTCTTATATTTAGCTTCTGTTGTTCAGTTTAATATCTGTGTTTCAGCCATGTTGTTGAGTTAATTTACATTTACTTCTGGGTAATATTTTTTTATTTTATTTTTACTTTATTCTACATTACAATACTGCATTGGTTTTGCCATACATTGACATGAATCAGCCACAGGTGTACACGATCTCCCAATGCCGAAGACCCCTCCCACCCCATATCATCTCTCTGGCTCATCCCGTGCACCAGCCCCAAGCACCCTGTATCCTGCATTGAACATAGACTGGCACTTCGTTTCTTACATGATAGTATACATGTTTCAATGCCACTCTCCCAAATCATCCCACCCTCTCCCTCTCCCTCAGAGGCTAAAAGTCCATTCTATACCTCTGTGTCTCTTTTGTTGTCTCATATACAGGGTCATCATTACTATCTTTCTAAATTCCATATATATGTGTCAGTATACT
>SJYW01042706.1:1140306-1201077 GCA_006410735.1 Raphicerus campestris
TTCATAACATATTTTTAATCTGACCACTTTTGTCATGAAAATAAATTGTTAGACTCATTCCCTTGAAGAACTTTGGTTCAAATATACAGAATGTAAAAATAATAATAATAATAATAATAATGAATGAAAAAGCAAAATAATAGAGATGGGAAAAAGGAGGAGAGTGTATCAGAAGCCAAGGGAAGAAAAAAATAAAAACAAATATAATGTTAAAATGAATCAAATGGTAAAAGCATATAACTTTAATATTATCGAAATCATTCTCTTTCATTTAGGGATATAAAAAGAATAGGTATGAAGATGTAGAATAGAAGAAAAAGTTAATGGGGATTATTTACAAAACAACATTTTGGGTAAGACAGATTATTTTCAAATCTAGAGATCCTCACATACGTAAAACAGATACTAGCTTATTCTTATTTCAATAATTTGTCTTCAAAAGTCTCTCTCTGGCCACAGAATATATTATGTGTGTGGAAGAAACATAACTGCTGATTATCCTTCATTTAGAGATATGACTTGGGCTTCCTGGGTAGCTCAGCTGGTAAAGAATCTACCTGCAATGCAGGAGACCCGGGTTGAAGTCCTGGGTCAGGAAGATCCCCTGGAGGATGGCATGGCAACCTGTTCCAGTGTTTTTGCCTGGAGAATCCCATGCACAGAGGAGCCTGGTGGGCTACAGTCCATGGGGTTGCAAAGAGTCGGACATGACTGAGCAACTAAGCACATCACAGTGCAGCAGAGACATGGCTTGCTGAGTTTCTTTTAATCTTTCTTATTGTATAATTTTAAACTTTATTACATTCATTTTTCCTTTCATATTTTCTCTTTTCAGGTGAGAATCAATCTCTTGGTCATGGTTTATCAGGATTAATTTTTAATGTGAGCTGCATTTTCATTTGTTGATTCATTACCCTTGTAGAAATCCTATTAGCTAAGTATGGCTATGTCTAAGTGCGGATATTTACCTGGGATTGAATGTTATCACTATAAATTTAGTGAAACACCTTAGCTTCCTCTCATCAGCTGATGCTCCTCTCTTTGTTTTGAACCAAGCTGTCAGCCCTAATAATGAATTGATTGTCACCCTATGTTTTTGTCAGAAAGCCTTTTTCAGAAACAACATTATGTTGGTAGTAGGGACATCGTTTCTTAAACTCTTATCTCATTTTGTAATAGCTTATTGGAATAACACGGCTATGGTAGCAAATACAAGTATGTTTGAAACTATTTTTTACATTCTCCTTCCATCTGTGCACACCAAATCTGCTATTACCTTTCATTTCCAATCTTTTCTATCCATCCTATCTCCAGGCCTTAGTTTAGATTCCTTCATAACCTTTATGATTTATATTCAATCTCTAAAAAACCTTTGTAGTTTTATTCCTCCTATTCACTTTTCACAGGACTGCCTTTGCTTAGACCCTTATCATTTGTCACTTGAGCCGTAAAGCTCTCTGCTGCATGTCTTATCTCTGTCACCTGTCTTCCAGTTTATTCTTCACAGTGTCACGAGTGGGATTTATAACACATCCGTTTTAACTGTGTTTCCTTGCTTAAACTCCTTTAGTGTCCCCTTCACCTTCACTCCCCAAAACACTTCGTTCATCTTACTAAATCTGTAAGTGCAGTAGCAATATTTTCCTTTTCTTACACCTTTGTGCATGCTCTTTCCATTGTTCAGAATGACTTTCCTCCTTGTCCAACTGGCAGCTACTACCATTTCTTCAAGACAGCTCAAGTTACTTCCAGGTAGCCAACCTCCCCTTCCTCTGTAGTGGGGATTATGTATCCGAAACAGATCTGTTACAAAAAGAAAATGTAATAGCACTAACCATATTTTTTATCCCTCATCCTTTTTTTTCTTTTTCGGCTCTGTGCTTACAGGAGAATGATGCTAAAATTAAAATAATTAGCATGAAATAAAAATATACAGCCTGCTAAATATCAAATGAGCATATGCGTAGCATAAGCCACTCTTGTAAATAAACTGAAACTGTGTAGTTTTAGCATGTCTTTACAGGTTTACTCACTTTTTTGTTTGTTGTTTCCTAAAAAACTGGCATAGATCCCTTCATTATTAAGAGAAGATTATGAAACTTTCTTAAGAATACCAAATAAATAGGTATGAGGAAAAACAGAGATGAAAATTAATTTGCCTTGCTTGAAATTAATGAATAAAACATACTTATTTAATGTATTTTATAATAATATACTGAAATATGTCCATTTATAGAACACATCAATCCATATGTCTCAATATGATTTCCTTCTTTAAACTTAGAAACAGAAGTATTGAAAATTGTGAATGGTAGTTTTTCCTAACTGCCCTTTCATTGCTTCATGAATTGATAGATGAATAACTGAACCATCTTTTCCAGAATTTTCTGGGGCAGGTGTCAACTGAAAATAAAGGTACCTGAGTCCCATTTTATTAAATGAATCTCTGGAGTGGAGATATATTGATTCTGTATATTTGACAAACCCTCTAAGTTAATACAGGAGAAGGAACTGGCAACCCACTCCAGTATTCTTGCCTGGAGGATCCCATGGATAGAGGATCCAGGTGGACTGCTGTCCATAGAGTTGCACAGAGTCAGACTCAAGTGGAGTGACTTAGCATGAATGCATGCATTGGAGAGGGAAATGGCAACCCACTCCAGTATTCTTGCCTGGAGAATCCCAGGGAGAGAGGAGCATGGTGGGCTGCCATGTATGGGGTCACACAGATTAGGACACAACTGAAGCAACTTAGCAGCAGCAGCAGCAGCAGCTAAGTTAATACAATACACTCAGAAGTTAAAAAGCCACATATCTAGTCCAGTTGTTTATTGTTTCTACCTCCTTGTCTTTGCTCAAAATCTTCCAGTGGTGTGGAACTCTGAATTTCTGAAGGCAGACCATTTAGATATTTTTTAATGGCAGTCTACTTTAAATACAAGAAAATGACCATTTTTTAGAGTTCAATTTGTTACATTTTGATGACTGTGTTCACCCACATAACCATCACCCACAAGTCAAAAAACATCTCTGTCATCCCAGGACACTTACTCACACCACTTTCCATGCATTCCCTTTCTCTCTGAATCAGCCTCTTTATAACTTTTATGACCTCAGGTCAATTTTTATTAGAACTTCATATAAATGGAACTTAAAAGTATTCTCTTATATTTAGCTTCTGTTGTTCAGTTTAATATCTGTGTTTCAGCCATGTTGTTGAGTTAATTTACATTTACTTCTGGGTAATATTTTTTTTATTTTATTTTTACTTTATTCTACATTACAATACTGCATTGGTTTTGCCATACATTGACATGAATCAGCCACAGGTGTACACGATCTCCCAATGCCGAAGACCCCTCCCACCCCATATCATCTCTCTGGCTCATCCCGTGCACCAGCCCCAAGCACCCTGTATCCTGCATTGAACATAGACTGGCACTTCGTTTCTTACATGATAGTATACATGTTTCAATGCCACTCTCCCAAATCATCCCACCCTCTCCCTCTCCCTCAGAGGCTAAAAGTCCATTCTATACCTCTGTGTCTCTTTTGTTGTCTCATATACAGGGTCATCATTACTATCTTTCTAAATTCCATATATATGTGTCAGTATACTCTATTGGTGTTTTTCTTTCTAGCTTACTTCAGTCTGTATAATCGCTCCAGTTTCATATATCTCATTAGAACTGATTCAAATTTATTCTTTTTAAGGGCTGAGTAATACTCCATTGTGTATATGTACCACAGCTTTCTTATCCATTCATCTGCTGATGGACATCTAGGTTGTTTCCATGTCCTGGCTATTATAAACAATGCTGCCATGAACATTGGGGTACACGTGTCTCTTTCAATTCTGGTTTCCTCGGTTTGTATGCCCACTACTTCTGGGTAATATTTTTGCATGAATATACCAAAATTTATTTATCTCTTCACTTGCTGATAAGAATTTGCACTGTTTCTTTGTTCTGGTTATTACGAATAAGCCTGCTAATGTATATTTTTAGGTATTTTTGTAGATATATTTTCATTTGTTTTGGGCATTTACTTAGGGTCATATGAATTACCAGGTCATACATGTTTAGAAGAACTTGCAACTACTTCTGCAGAATGGTTGCACCACTTCACACTCTCACCAAAAATGTATGATGGTTCCAGCTGCTATTTTCCAAAATTTGGTGCTATTGAGATTTTTTAACTTTTAAACTAAATCCTAGTGAATTAAAAACCATTGAGACTTAAATTTGATTTCCATTATCCTAAAAATGTTTAGTACCCTTTTTATCAGCTTATTGCTGTTTAATACCTGTGTGTGTATAATATCACCTTATGTCTTTTGACCATTTTTACATGGGTTCTTAGTCTTTTCCTTTTGTAATTTGTAAGTCCATCTGCATCATCTCAGTAGTCATTTTTGAAACACTTAAATGTAGTATATGTGGCAACTTTTTATAAAATTGCTTTGATGATTTTTTGTATCTATTCTCTATCTTATGGATGAAAATATATACATTATACTTAACTCATGGATCAGTAAGTTAAAGGAAAACATCCAATAAATATTTTCCAAGGCATAGGGAATAAAGAATATGATTAACTCAAAAGTGGATGGGTTAAAATCTGTTTAAATCTTACTTATGTTTTACTGCCTCCAAAGAAGGTATTCACTCCCTCTCTGCTGCTGCTGATGCTAAGTCACTTCAGTCGTGGCAGACTCAGTGCAACCCCATAGATGGCAGCCCACCAGGCTCCCCCGTCCCTGAGATTCTCCAGGCAGGAACACTGGAGTGGGTTGCCATTTCCTTCTCCTCCTCTCTGCCTGATGGAAAACAATTTAAAAAATCCTCCTCAGCAAGCCTTTGTATCTGTATTGGCTGAATTTGATCAATTTGATTTGTCTCTTTACAAAATAACCTTGAGAGATTAAAACCAAGTTATCTTTATAGTTTTATAAAGAGAAGAGAGATGTTCCAGAGAGGCTTCGTTCTTCATTCCAGTAGAATTCTGAGTGATGGTGTTTGTGCAGCTGACATTTTCTGCACTGACCTCTTAAAGCCTGCATGCCCTTCTTGCCACTCCTCTAACACATAGGTGGAGGGGGGTAGTCATTGCTCCTATTTGATATGAAACTTAGCAGTAGTTCTTTACCACCTTAAAGAAATGGCTTATGTATAGCATGAAAATCCAATTGGCTGATTGGGGGCAACCGTCCCAGATCATCATTCTCTTCACTTTCTGGGTAGGAAATTCTCATGATAAATCTTCCTGGTATGCACTCAGTTAATAACTTGAGCCTAAATGCAGTAAAATATACTTAGCACCCC
Source organism: Raphicerus campestris (assembly GCA_006410735.1). Taxonomy (NCBI): domain Eukaryota; kingdom Metazoa; phylum Chordata; class Mammalia; order Artiodactyla; family Bovidae; genus Raphicerus; species Raphicerus campestris. The sequence goes on from SJYW01042706.1 coordinate 1,145,631, forward strand.
CCATAAATTCAATTTAGTGCTCTTATTTACCTTCAGCAAAGACTTTGTAATATGCTTTTATTGATGCACTTACTGAAAATCTGTTTTGTGCATAGTATACTCTAAGTGTTAATCACTCAGTCATGCCCGACTTTGTGACCCCAAAGACTGTAGCCCACCAGGCTCCTCTGTCCATGAGATTTTCCAGGCAAGGATACTGAAGTGGGTTGCCATTTCCTTCTCCAGGGGATCTTCCCAACCCAGGGACTGAACCCAGGTCTCCTGCACTGCAGGCAGATTCTTTACTGACTCAGCTACAAGGGAAGCCCACATAGTACTCTGGGAAGCATTAATTTCCAAGAGATATTTCTGATGCAATATCTAGTATAATATTATGTGTATCCAATCTATTAATACACATATGGACGTGTTTAAAGTTCAAACCAGTCTGACTGGTTGACTTTCAGTTCTGAACATATAATATCCTGGGTACCCTGAAAGTCTTCACTACAACTTCATAAAAATGTTAGCTAAAGAAAAGTAATTGCTTTAAATTATTTTCAATATATTGCTGGACTCACTAGAAAGAAAGAAAAATCACCGTGTGTCAGAAGGAGATAATAATAGCAGCTAATTTTAAAATGGCACTAAATCTGCTGCCACAAGGGTGGTGATAGCTGTGTGGCAACTGGTCCTGGTAATAAACTCTTAGTAAGCAGGAATGCTAGCTCAAGGATAGGAAAGGAGGCCAGGCACTCATTGAATGTGAGGAGCAGGAACTGAGGAACCACATGAAATTGATATTCCTAAAAGATGCCACATTTGGCAAAAAGTGGACTAGGAAACTTGCATTCTCCTAGTGTAGGAACAGTAAACAACTGATTGATCCTCAATTCAGGTACAGGAGTCCTAAATTTAAAAAAAGAATAAATAAATGATATTTGTTTTTTTCTTTCTGGCTTACTTTGCTCTAATATCACAGGCTCTAGGTTTATCTGCCTCAGTCAACTGACTCAAATTTGTTCCTTTTAGTGGCTGAGTAACCTTCCATTATATATATATGCACCACAACTTCTAATGTATATATATGAACTCTATAAAAATGGTACTGATGAACCTATTTGCAGGGCAGGAATAGAGGCACAAATGTAGAGAACTGACTTGTGGACACAGAGAAAAGGAGAGGGTGGGACTAATTGAGAGTGTAGATTGAAATATATTATTACCATGTATAAAATAGATAGCTAGTGGGAGATTGCTATATGAGACAAGGAGCTCAGACTTTTACTCCGTGATGACCTAGAGGGGGGAGATTGGGATGGTGGGATGGAGGCTCAAGAGAGAGGAGATATATATATATACACACACACACATACATATGAGTGTGTGTGTGTGTGTATCCTTACAGCTTATTCACACTGTTATATGGCAGAAACCAATGCAACATTGTAAAACAATTATTTTCCAGTTAAAAAATAAATTTAAAAAATGTAAAATAAAAACTTTAAAATAGACTCATTAAATGCAATAAAATATTGGATATTAAAAACATGTAATTATAAATCAACTGGAAACAGTAGGAAGTGCTATATGTAAATGATAATATTTAAGAGCATTATTAGGCATTATGAGCACTGTAACTGTTGAGTTGGGAATATTTCTTATGTGGCTTTCTGGTATATATTTATGGTAGTTCACAATCACTTTCATTCCTAAATAATCATTTGTTTTGCTAATATTGTAATAGTGTCAAAGAATATTTCTAATACCTAGTATGCTGTCTCTTGTGGTTTTATGGCAAAAAGTGCAGGGCTAGAGGAATGCATAGAGACACAAAGACATTTTCTGTCACATGTCTTAGAGCATGTGGACAGAGAAGGAGAAACTATGTTTGAAATGTATGGAACCATAAATAAGTATGTGTGAAATTTTTTCCAATGACCTCCTGTGTTAAATTGCAAATTAGAAAATTCAGATCCCATTGAAATAACTAATACAGACATTCTCTTTTACAGGAATATACTTAATTATATGATGTATAAGTACACCAGATTTTTCCTTCCTTTTGGCTGAGTAACACATTAAATAGAAATTATTAGCAGTTTGCTATTTACAGAGCACAGCCCATAACAGTAATACAGAAGTGAGACTGTCTCTGTGTTAGAGTACCATTCCTAATACATCCTTGCATGCAGATTGCATCCAACCACATTTGATGCATTTCATCCTGATGAAGTCTGAAATTTTCTAGCAAAATGGCATATGAAAATGAAAAGTCTTGCGAAAACACAAGACTCTTTACTGTGTCAGAAGTGTTTCAGGCAGAAAACTCTTCTACATATTTATCAAAGAGTCAAATTATGTAGGATAAAAGGACTATCATTATAAAAGTATGCAACTCATAGTAGTCGAGCAACAACTTTAAAATACATTTGACCTGCTCCTGTGTGTGTGGGCATTTATGGTTACCTTTGTATGCTAGTCATGATTTAACAGGTGAAGAACGACTAATTATATTATGGAATATGGAATTTATAGTAGGAATTAGAACTTGCATAGGTGTCAGGGAGGCTGGTGATATAAAATCTAATCAAGAAAATGAAAAGATTAGAAAAATCAGTTCTGGCACAGGTGAACAAGTCTGAAAATGAAGTACACAGAGCTGCTATGGTGGAGATCTAGAGGGCAATACCAGTAGGGACTGAAGGAAGGGTGTTGGCTCTTTGTGGCTATTGTTGCTTTAAGTTCACAGTGAAGTGTCACATAGTGGATATGGGGTGGGTCAATAGGATGCACAACATTAAGGAAAATTCATCCCAGCGCAGGGAAGTGTAAGGACAAACTGAAATCTGCCTGCACGTCTATGTCTGTCTTTCACTAATTCTACTGATACCAAAGCTCCAATACTTTGGCCACCTGATGCAAAGAGCTGACTCACTGGAAAAGACCCTGATGCTGGAAAAGATTGAGAGCAGGAAGAGGAGACAACAGAGGATGAGATAGATGGCATCACTGACTCAGTGGACATGAGTTTGGGCAAACTCTGGGAAATAGTGGAGGACAGGGAAGCCTGGCCTGCAGTTGATGAGGTCGCAAAGAGTCAGACACGACTGAATGACAGAACAACAGCAGAAAACAAAATGATGACCTCAGGTAATAATGGCTGATACTTCATTCCTTCCCCCCAGGTTCTGCCTAGCTTGACTTGCAGACTCCCAGACCATGCGTGCTGTGCTCAGTCGCATCAGTCATGTCTGAATTTTTGCGTCCCCATGGACTGTAGCCCATCAGGTTCCTCTGTCCATGGGATCCTCCAAGCAAGAACACTGGAGTGGTTTGCCATTTCCTCCTCCAGATCTTCCCAACCCAGGGATGGAGCCCATGTTTCTTATGTCTCCTGCACTGGCAGGCAGCTTCTTTACCACTAGCGCCACTTCAGAAGCCCCCAAAACCATACAAAGAAAGTAATTCTGAGAAACATATCTTTCAACATAACCAAGCTGACAATCACTTCAGTTCAGTTCAGTCACTCAGTCGTGTCTGACTCTTTGCGACCCCGTAAATCGCAGCACGCCAGGCCTCCTTGTCCATCACCATCTCCTGGAGTTCACTCAGACTCACATTCATCGAGTCCGTGATGCCATCCAGCCATCTCATCCTCTGTTGTTCCCTTAGTTGACAATAAAAACATCCAAAAAACTTTATATGCTCTTCTAGAAGTCTTGATTGTAACTATATATATATATATATATGAAAAGAAGGTNAAATACACAATAGGAGCTCAAAATTTTTATAAAGTTAGTGTAATTAATTTTAATGGTATGTTTTCCTCAGTATAATACTGTTACTGGAGATAGCTGGGTTTAAAAAAATGACTGATTTAATTTTTTAAGGGTTCAAGCCACACTCTTGCAGTGTGTGGTGGGCTTACTTGTACATCTTTACTAAGAATATAGCATTAAATATTTCCTTGNTATGTTTTCCTCAGTATAATACTGTTACTGGAGATAGCTGGGTTTAAAAAAATGACTGATTTAATTTTTTAAGGGTTCAAGCCACACTCTTGCAGTGTGTGGTGGGCTTATTTGTACATCTTTACTAAGAATATAGCATTAAATATTTCCTAGGTACCTAAGAAAACTTAGCTAAGTCCAATCGCTGTAGGTATCTAAGCTAGACATTTGAATAAATGAATTAATTTACTGTAATTCTGTTAGAGCCTTTGAGCTATAAAGTGTAGGCAATCTGGTTTTATATTTTTATTTTGTGGATTGAAGAACTTTTCCTGGCAAGGCTAAGCAACTTGCTGGAACCACAGCCAGTTAATGATAAACGGATTTTCCCAAAGTACCACTGAATTTGAAAACTGATAGTTTAAAATAGAATAAAACAAAAACTAATAATGATAGACATATTACATATATTATCTTAAATTCTTACCACAATTCTAGAAAATATAATATTGCTTTCATATAATGTTGTTGTTCAGTCACCCAGTCGTGTCCTGCTCTTTGTGACCTGTTGAACTGCAGCGCACCAGGTTTCCCTGTCCCTCACCATCTCCCAGAGATTGCCCAAATTCATGTTCATTGCATCAGTGATGCTGTCCAGTCATCTCATCCTCTAATACCGTCTTCTCCTGCCCTCAATCTTTCCCAGCATCAGGGACTTTTCCACTGAGTCATCTGTTCACATCAGATGACCAAAATACTGGAGCTTCAGCTTCAAATCGGTCCTTCCAATGAATACTCAGGGTTAATCTCCTTTAAGATTCATTGGGTTAATCTCCTTGCTATTCAAGGGACTTTCAGGAGTCTTCTCCAGCACCACAGTTTGAAGGCATCAATTCTTTGGCATTCTGCCTTTTTTATGGTCCAGCTCTCACTACCATATGTGACCACTGGGAAGACTTGATGATATGGACCTTTATCGGCAGAACAATGTCTTTGCTTTTCAACACACTGTCTAAGTTTGTCATTGCTTTCCTGTCAAGAAGCAATCGTCTTCTGATTTCATGGCTGCAGTCATAGTCCGCAGTGACTTTGGATCCCAAGAGGAAATCTGTCACTACTTCCACATTTTCCCCTTCTATTTGCCATGTGATAATGGGGCCAATTGCCATGATCTTAGTTTTCTTAATATTTAGTTTTAAGCCAGTTCTTTCACTCTCCTCATTTGCCTTCATCAAGAGACTGATGCTGAAGCTGAAGCTCCAGTATTTTGGTCATCTGATGTGAACAGATGACATTGGAAAAGTCCCTGATGCTGGGAAAGATTGAGGACAGAAGGAGAAGAGGGCATCAGAGGATGAGATGGCTGGACAGCATCACTGACGCAATGAACATGAACTTGGGAAAACTCTGGGAGATGGTGGGGGACAGGGAGGCCTGTCTTGTTGCAACCATGGGGTCACAAAGAGTCAGACACAACTGGGTGACTGAACAACAACAACAATGAAACTGTTAAAATAAAACTGCTTAAACAAAACCAGAATTCTTTCTCTATCCTGATCCACACATAACCCATTGAGAAAAAAAAAATTGCCTTCTTTTAGAACATATGAAGACGTGAAGATCAGAGATACATTGTGAAATAAATTTTTTTAAAAAATAACATGAACTGATTTAGTCTTGTCCTACAGTTGTTTAGATAATATGAAAACCCAATAAGTAATTTATTCAGTCTGAAATTAATTATGTATGATAATTAATACCATGTGACTGTACCTGATAAATGCAAATGTAGTAAACATTAAATAACAGTATCAATAGAAATGTAATAGTAATGTTCTTCCCTTAGAAATTCTGATTTTAATCTATAAGTATCTTTTGTGTGGTAGTTTTCAAAAAGAGTGATGCCCTGTTTGAAGTTTTAAAGTGGCATTGTCATAATGAGTTGTTCCACTTTTATATATAATAAAAAATATAAATATTTCTGGCACCTCTATTTTCTGGGTTCCAATTGTAGTTGGGAAGAAACTCTAAACTGAAGTTTAATAGAATGATGACCCCTAGGAATTTATCTGCCAATGAATAGTTATTGTGATGATTTAATACTGAATGTTTAAATGTTCCATGGCATGAATCCTGATTAAGTTATTCTAATTCATATAAAGTATTGTATCTAATATATAGGCAAAATATTATCTTCCCTGATAACACTTGAGATCTAAAGATTTTTAAAGTTTTTAATAAAAGCACTCAAACAGAACTTCTTTTACCTAGGATTTGGTAGAAAATCTTATAGTAGATAACTCTTCTGTCTAGTGTCCAGTTTGTCTCTACTGGAATGGACATAAGGATGCTAGACACATTCACTCACTCCAGTAGCTCTGGTTTGAATTCAAAGCATGATCTAGAGAGCAATAGTAGATGATGGCAACTAGACCATCATACTTAATATGAGACACCATTGCAAAGAGAAGTAAAAATTGTAAAATTCATTAAAAGCAAAATACTTGTACTATCAGTATTTAGTTTAGGTGTCAAAGCAGAACCATATTGCAAATTCACCAGCAAAAGGGTGAAGGAAAGTTACAGACCTGGGAATGTAGGGAGGTATGAGTGGGAAAAGTAACTCATACCAACATTTTTCATTCAGTTAGACTTGCATTCATTGACAGATTAGCGCAAAAAATACACCAGTTATTTCTAAAGATAATGTTTACATTTTAGAAATTAGAATATGAATTAAAACAACTTAAACTCTTTATGGTTTAAAGAAAGTTTTCAGCTCTCAGAGCTTCTTGGATTACTAAACAGACACAGGAGGAAGTCTGGCTTCTTTGTTATAATTATACTAAAAACAAGATTATGAAAAATGAAAGAAAAAGGTGTATTTTACACATCACTGTAATATATTTTCTCCTAAAATATGTTTTAAAGATTGGAAAAATAGTGAAAATGTGAACATAGAATTCTTCAGAGATTCTCATCGCCAGGTTCACATGTATTCATACAATCAGAAGAAGTCAAAGGGCCTTTCACAAGCAGGCTATGTTTCCAGGCTTAGCTGTATTTACAGGTCATTATCTGCTCTGCACACTGCAGAGGAAAAACACATAGCACAGCTTAGAGTCTCATTTTCCATTGCTTTCATAAAGTACCAAAAGGAGCAGAGGAGAAAGTTAATCTAGACTTTTTGTATCTAATTGATTTTCTTTCATGAGGTCTCTGGTTTTCTCATGTCAGAGTTTAGTACAATACTAGAAATTTTTATTTTGAAAAAAAATTTTTTAATGTGTACAAATAATTCTCAATTTCAATGAGGTTTTGGAGTAACTAAATTCACTGTAAAATACCTTTTGCATATAGACTTTTATCTGACCAGTAACTACATGCTTTCCATTAAGAGGCCATATTTTTATGTTTTGTTCTTAGCTTTTTGTGCTTTAAAAACACGTAAGCCATGTGGTTAGCCTTCCACTACTTCTCCCTTGGTATTTAAGTTCCTATTTCTACTAAGAACAACTGTTAGGTGGCCTTGATCTGCAGCTTGACACATGGCACTTTGCTCTAGAATAGGAGTTATTCAGCACCTTCAGTCCCCCAAGAAAAACATGTTTATATAAATGAAAATAATTAGGGAGAAGTTTTCATGGTTATTTAAAGGATAAAATAACAATGGTTATGTGTTTAAGTCACTTGGCTAGAAATCTTACAAAATAGTTATAATTTTATAAGCAATTATATAAAGAAAGGAAGAGGAGGTGAGTAAAAATGTGTGTGCACATTGTCATATTTTAAATATGTACACACATATTTTAATAGCTGGTACTGAGTTTCCTTTAGGATGACTCTTTGCTTCAAGAAAGACCTAATAATCTATTTGTGACTAGAACGTTTAGCTCTGAGAGAGAGAATATTCAGAGACAAAAAAAAAAAAAAAAGAGATAAACTGTTCTTTAGGTGAAATTTTTAAAAAATTTGGAGATAAAGAATAGAAAAGACTGAACATAACTGGTAGGAGGGAAGAACCTAGCAATATAATGTGGGCTTTGAAAATATGAAAAATCTGCAACAAAATTTAGCCAAAGACACCATTTCAGGGACTGTATGGTCAAAGTAATTCAATATTAAAAATTTAGTCTTTAAATTAATTATTAGTATACTCAATGTAGCCACCTTTCATTTCCCCAAAATTTAAGCAAAGGGTCATGTGCTAATACTAATAACTTTTACTGACCATATACTATTAATCAGGTACTGTACTAAGACTTTAAATTATTATTTAATTAATACAATGCCTTATCAGTAATGATTTTTGTTATCACTGTTCAGAGAACAGAGGAATAGGATATAAAGCCCAGTGTGGATTGCACCAAAGTCATCTTTCTCTAGAACATCTGTGCAGAGGGGTCAGCAGAGTAGGGGGCAGACAGTGATTCAGGAACCCCAGAGGCCTACCAACTGAGAGTGAAATGGTATCAGGGTCATAGGTGAAGTGTGGAACTGACATAAGAATAATCATAAAATATTCTTAGTCCCCTTAAGAAAAAACAAAACATAAAACTAGGAGGTTAACTTAAAAGGTGAAGNGGCCTACCAACTGAGAGTGAAATGGTATCAGGGTCATAGGTGAAGTGTGGAACTGACATAAGAATAATCATAAAATATTCTTAGTCCCCTTAAGAAAAAACAAAACATAAAACTAGGAGATTAACTTAAAAGGTGAAGATGGCTGTCTTTTCACCTTGCTTATAGTATCCTTTGTTTTGCAGAAGCTTTTAAGTTTAATTAGGTACCATTTTTTTTTATTTTTGCTTTTATTTCCAATATTCTGGGAGGTGGGTCATAGAGGATCCTGCTGTGGTTTATGTCAGAGAGTGTTTCACCTATGTTTTCCTCTAGGAGTTTTATAGTTTCTGGTCTTACATTTAGATCTTTAATCCATTTTGAGTTTGTTTTTGTATGTGGAGTTAGAAAGTGTTCTAGTTTCATTCTTTTACAAGTGAATCACCAGTTTTCCCAGCACCACTTGTTAAAGAGATTGTCTTTTCTCCATTGTATATTCTTGCCTCCTTTGGTGAAGATAAGGTGTCCATAGGTGCAAGGATTATCTCTGGGATTTCTATTTTGTTCCATTGATCTATATTTCTGTCTTTGTGCCAGTACCATACTGTCTTGATGACTGTGGCTTTGTAGTAGAGCCTGAAGTCAGGAAGGTTGATTCCTCCAGTTCCATTCTTCTTTCTCAAGATTGCTTTGGCTATTCAAGGGGTTTTGTATTTCCATACAAATTGTGAAATTATTTGTTCTAGTTCTCTGAAAAATACAGTTGGTAGCTTGATAGGAATTGCATTGAATCTATAGATTGCTTTGGGTAGTATACTTATTTTCACTTTACTGATTCTTCTGATCCGTGAACATGGTATATTTCTCCATCTATTTGTGTTCTTTTTTATTTCTTTCACCAGTGTTTTATAGTTTTCTATATATAGGTCTTTTATTTCTTTAGGTAGATATATTCCCAAGTATTATATTCTTTTTGTTGCAATGGTGAATGGAGTTGTTTCCTTAATTTCTCTTTCTGTTTTCTCATTTTTAGTATATAGAAATGTAAGGGATTTCTGTGTGTTGATTTTAGATCCTGCAAGTTTACTATATTCATTGATTAGCTCTAGTAATTTTCTGGTGGAGTCTTTAGGGTTTTCTATGTAGAGGATCATGTCATCTGCAAACAGTGAGAGTATATACACAATGGAATATTACTCAGCCTTAAAAAGAATACATTTGAATCAGTTCTAATGAGGTGGGTGAAACTGGAGCCTATTATACAGAGTGAAGTAAACCAGAAAGAAAAACACCAGTACAGTATACTAATGCATATATATGGAATTTAGAAAGATGCTAATGATAACCCTGTATGCAAGACAGCAAAAGAGACACAGATGTATAGAAGGGTCCTTTGGACTCTGGGAGAGTTTGAAAGTGGGGGGGGGAGGTGGTGATATGGGAGAATGGCATTGAATCATGTAAATTATCAAATGTGAAACAAATCACCAGTCCAGGTTCGATGCATGATACATGGTGCTCAGGGCTGGTGCACTGGGATGACCCTGAGGGATAGGATGGGGAGCGAGATGGGAGGGGGGCTCAGGATGGGGAACATATGTACACCCATGGCAGATTCACGTCAATGTATGGCAAAATCAATACAATATTGTAAAGTAAATAAATAAATGGGGGGNTGCTCAGGGCTGGTGCACTGGGATGACCCTGAGGGATAGGATGGGGAGCGAGATGGGAGGGGGGCTCAGGATGGGGAACATATGTATACCCATGGCAGATTCACGTCAATGTATGGCAAAATCAATACAATATTGTAAAGAAAATAAATAAATGGGGGGGAAAAGGTGAAGGTAGAAATGCATAACATCTGAATTAAGAATATAGAAGCGCTCTAGATGTAAAATAGTAAAACCTTAACTATTTGGAAATCAAAAGGTACTAAAGTCTTCATTCTTTTCAAAATATATCACATTTCACTCTGATTTCCAAAGCAATAACTTAGTGCATTAAAAATTTCACAGATTCTGGGAAATACCCTTGACTTTTCTATTTATTAATAACTCTATAACCTTGGAGAAAGTATTTACCTCCTTCAACCTTATATTCCTCTTCGACAAATTAAGTGTAAAAATAGCTACTTTTTTAGTTATGAACTTTCAATGGAGATATATCTGTATCTATATGCATTTATGTAGCTATGTCTGTATCTATAGATATATCCCACCATGCCTGATACTAAGGGGGAGATACAGGGAAAATATTCTCTTTGTGGAACATAAGTTAACATTTTCAGGATGACCCAGGGTGATTATTATTAAAAAAAAAAAAAAACTACAGCTTAAGGAAGTATGAGTTCTGTATATCCTTTTGCTAAATGAGTCTTGACCACAGTCTGCTTTTCTCTTTACTCTTGGTTTTGCACATAACTTGCCCTCCAGCTATCATCTGACCCTTCTTGCTGCTTCAAGTAGATTGAAGAAGTTGGAAAGAAGAAAAAAGCTTCCTTCTGTGGAAATTAGTTTAAAAAATCCAAGCCTAGAATAATAGACCCTCTGGATATACTTGTTCTGTGTGTGTCTGTGTGTGTGTGCATGCTCAGTCACTTATTGTGTCTAACTGTTTGCAACCCTATGGACTGCAGCACACCAGGCTTCCCTGTCCTTCAATCTCTCCCAGAGTATGCTCAAACTCATGCCTATTGAGTCGGTGATGCCATTCAACCATCTCATCCTTTGTCATCCCCTTCTCTTCCTATCCTCAGTCTTTCCCAAAATCAGGGTCTTTTTCAGTGAGTTAGCTCTTCATATCTGGTAGCTAAAGATTTCCAAACAAACATCAAAATAAAAGAAAGTTAATATTGATGCACTGCTATTGTCTGATAACCAGAGGCTCATTTAGTTTCTCTAATTGCCCTAAAAATGATTCTTAACAGATTTAGCTCCAATTCACATGCAGTAAACTGTACATGAAGTGTATAATGTTTTAACTTATATACATGTTAATAAAACAACCACAGTCAAAATAATAAACATTTATATCACCCCCCTCTCCAAATCTTCCTCATGCTCGTTTTTATCTAACTTCTTTTCACCTCTCCCCTTTGTGACCTCCGAAACCATTCCTAGGCAAATACTGATGCACTTTAGAATTAACTTGAAATTTCCAGAATTTTATATAAATGGAATTATACATTTATTATTTTTTGTCTTCTTTCACTTAGGAAAATTAATTTGAGTTACATCCATATTATATAATGCATTAATAATTCTTTAAATTTAAGTGTGGAATATGATATTCAATTTCTTTATACATTTGCTTGTTGATGAATATTTCATTTATTTCTAGCTTTTGGCTATTACAAATAAAGCTGTTATGAACAGACATATGAATATCTTAATGGACATATGCTTTTGTTTCTCTAAGTGTGAAATGACTGAATTAGAAGATAGATGCATTAAAGAAAAGTTTTTTATATGTCAAACTGTTTTCAAAATGGTTGTATCATCTTATAGTTCCACTAGAAGTCATTTCCTCCAAATCCTGACGATATGATGAGTCTTTTCAATTCTATCCACTGGGAAAGATGTGTAGCTGCATCTCATTGTGCTTTAATTTGTTGTTTCTCAAGGGGCTAATGATATTGAACATGTTTATTGTGCTTGTAAGGCACTGTTTACCATCTTTAGTGAAGCTTCTGTTCAAATCATTTGTTCATTTTTAATTGGGTTGTTTATGTTCCTATTGTTGGGGCTTGAGAGTTCTTTATATATTCTGAATCTAAGTCTTTTATCAGACATATGGTTTGTAAATATTTTCTCCCAGTGTATATCTTCTTTTTATTCTCTCAACAGTTTTGAAGAGTATAAGCTTTTAATTTTTATGGATACCAATTCACCTATTTGTTCTTTTATGAATCATGCTTTTGGTGATTTATATAAGAAAACTTTACCTAATTCAAAACCTCAATTTCATCTCCCATGTTTCTGTGTTTAATCCCAGAATATTCATAGTTTTATGTTTTAAATTTTAATCTATAATCTATTTTGAGCTAATGTTTGTATACAGTGTGAGATAGAACTCAATAAAGATTTTTAAAATATGAATATATCCAATTTTAAGTCATGTTTGTTATAAAGATTATCCTTTTTCTACTGAAGTACCTTTCTCATTTTGTAAATCAATTGCCCACACTATTTCTGATCTGTTAAGTTCCATGATCTACTATTTGTATCTCAACACTGATTCCACACTGGAGCTTTACAATCGTCATGAAATCAGGCAATATTAATTTTCTAACTCTGTCCTTCCTTGAAATTTTAGTGACTTATGAATTTTGAAAACTGTTTTTTTTTTAATTTCTAAGAAAAAAGTCAAATTGAAATTGTGTTGAATCTAGTGATCATTCAGGGGATAATTGACATCTTAATGTTGGTTCTTTTAAGTTATAACCACTGTATCACTCTCATTTTTAGGCTTTTAAAATTTCTCTCAGCAATACTTCATAGTTTTACATATTTGTCAGATTTACTTCTAAGTATTTTATATTATTTGATGGCGTAGTGAGCTGAATATTTATTTCAGTTTATGTTATCTGTTGTATATAGGAATGGAATCAACTTTTTACATTGATCTTGTTGAAGATCATTATTAATGTTCTAAATTCAGCTTTTTAACTTCTTAATCAGATTTTGTACACAGATAATTATGTCATCTGTGAACAAAGATAGATTCAGCTTTGCTATTTTTGCAGTTATGTGCGCCTGTGTTCTTCGTGTTCAGTCATGTCTGACTCTTTGCAATCCCATGGGTTGTAGTCTGCCAAGCTCCTCTGTCCATGGGGTTCTTCAGGCAAGAATACTGGAGCATGTTGCCATTTCCTTCTCCAGGGGATCTTCTCAAGCAGTGTCTCTTGAGTCTCCCAAATCAGCAGGCAGGTTCTCTACCAGAGCAGTATGGCTTCCTGTTAATTCTAGCTTTACTGCTCCTGCTAGATTCTTCAGTACAGTAATGCTGAACTGAATTTTTGAAAATAAATAACCTTGATTTATTCTCATTCTTAGGGGAAAAGTATCCATTTTTACCATTAATTATGGTGTTAACTGTGGGCTTTTTGTAGATGCCCTTTTTTCAGACTGAGGATGTTCCCTTCTATTGCTAATCTGTTGAGAGTTTTATAAGGAATGATTATTAGAGATAATATATGGGTTTCCTTTTTTAATTTGCTAATATGGCCAATTACAATGAATAATGTTAAGATATTAACTTTGCATTCCTGGAATAAACCTTTGTTGTGTTATTTTTATTTTTGTATATATTGTTGAATCTAATTTTCTAAAACTTTAGTTAGAAATGTTGTTTCTATGGATATTTTCATGAGAGATTGTTTTATAGCTTTTCTCTTAGAATGTTTATGTTTAATTTGAATANAAACCTTTGTTGTGTTATTTTTATTTTCGTATATATTGTTGAATCTAATTTTCTAAAACTTTAGTTAGAAATGTTGTTTCTATGGATATTTTCATGAGAGATTGTTTTATAGCTTTTCTCTTAGAATGTTTATGTTTATTTTGAATATTAACATGAGACTGGCCTCCTAGAATGCTTTCAGAAAGTTCATTCCTCTCTAATTTTCCAAAAGAATTTGTGTAGAATTGCTATTAAAAAAAAAAAAAAAAAAAGATTGGTAAAACTAACCAATGAATCTACTTGGACCTGGTATTTTCATTCTGGGAAAGTTTTTACCTATCAGATTAGTTTGTTTACTATATATATGGCTGTTTATTTTAACTATTGTTTCTTGAGTGAAATTTATAAGTTTTTATATTTCAAGATTTTTATTCCATCTAAGATGTTGAATTTGTTATCATAAATTTGTTTAGAAATTTTATTATTGCATTTCATTATTATTCTATTAATAGCTAGTAGTCTATAGTGATATTACATCTCTGATTCCTAATTCTGGCAAGTTGTATCTTTTTCCTTTCTGATCATTCTGGCTAGAACTTAAAATCATTGCATTGATTTTTCTGTAAAGATATTTATGGTTTCTGTTTTATTTATTTCCTACCTGACCATTGCTATTCCTTTCATCTACTTATTTCATATTACATTTTTTTCAGTTGCTTAGATATAATCTGAAGTCATTGATTTGAGACCTTTTTAAAATTTTCTAATATAGATGCATAGTGCTGTGTTATAAATTTCACCAACAACTCCAAGGACTGGTTTAGTGGCATACCGTAGATTTTAACATGTATTCTGTTTTCATTTTGTTTCTCAGCTCAAAAATTTTATTTTTCTCTTGGTTTTTTTCTTTGACCCATTAATTGTTTGGATGTGTGCTATTTGTTTCCAAATACTGGGAGATTTTTTAGAGATCCTTTTTTCAATTGATTTCTAATTTAATTACATTGTAACCAAATAACCTACTTTCCATGACTCAAATAATTTTAAATTTGTTGAGATTTTTCTTATAATCAGGATATGTTCCATCTTGGCAAATAGTCTGTATACATTTGAAAAGGTGTGCAGTCTCCTGATTTCTAGGTGGGTTGTTCTATAGATGCCAATTAGGGAAATCTGGTTAATGGTGTTCAAATCGTCAATATCCTGTATAATTTTCTGAGCACTTATATCATTTACTGAGGGATTAGTGTTGAAATTGCTGCTGATAATTGTTTGTCTCTTTTATCAATATTTGCTTTGTGTATTTCAAAACTTTGCATATTTCAAACCATTAGTAACATAAACATTTATGACTGTTATGTCTGTTTCACAAATTGTCATTTTTATTATTAAATGGCCCTCTTTATCCCCGCTGTGTGATATCACCTCGTAGGGATGCTCATTTCAGGTTGTGTGCAATCTGAAAGCTTTTCCCCACCCAAGGATCAAACCCAAGTCTTCTTGGCAAGCAGATTCTCCACCAAGCCCCCTGGAAGCGTATGTTATCTGTATGATTCTAAATACATGGTAAACCTTAGACAGTCTAATGAAGAGCTTTCCTTCTTACCCACCTTGGTACCTGACAATTCATGCCAGGCTACTCACCCACCCCTATCTTACCTCAACACGATCTTTCTTTTAACCTTTGTTGAGCTTTAACATTCCATTCTGGGTNGCTTTCCTTCTTACCCACCTTGGTACCTGACAATTCATGCCAGGCCACTCACCCACCCCTATCTTACCTCAACACGATCTTTCTTTTAACTTTCGTTGAGCTTTAACATTCCATTCTGGCTTGCCTCCTATGTACAGCCTCTTTTCACCTCACTTTGTCTTTGACACTCCCTGCTGGGAAGTCCACTTTTATATTTTCCTTACCTGATCAGCCCACCATGGGCTGCTTTCTTATTCAGACACCTACTTTTCTACATCTAGGCTCCAATCTGCCCCACACTAGGCTACTCCTCCTGAATGTAATTCTCCTCTCTATACTCAGTGCCCCATACTATATGCCCAATTCCCACTAACCCACACAGACATCCTCTTCAAACTAACTCCTGTGACTTTTTCTTAGTCTGAGCTATTCCATCTCACCATCCTCAAGCCAGCCAAATGCCTCTCTTGCTGAGTATTATATTTTGGGCAAAGTCCTTCAGGAAGAAACGAGAAAAATAAGAGGAAAATTGAGCATGCATTTTTGTGCTTGAAAATTTTCCTTCCTAAATTGTATTCTTGACAAGAAATAATTGGGTTTTAAGTTCAAGGCATTCTCTGTTTTGTTGTTTAGGTGCTAAGTGAAAGTTGCTTAGTCGTGTCTGACTCTTTGCAACCCCATGGACTATACAGTCCATGGAATTCTCCAGGTCAGAATACTGGAGTGGATATTCTTTCCCTTCTCCAGGGGATCTTCACAACCCAGGGATCAAACCCAGGGATCAAACCCAGGTCTCCTGCATTGCAGGCAGATTCTTTACCAGCTGAGCCACAAGTTGCTAAATCATGTCTTAACTTTTTTGCAACTCCATGGAATGTAGCCCACCAGGCTCCTCTCCCCATGGGATTTCCCAGGCAAGAATAGGAGTGGATTGCCATTTCCTTCTCCAGGGGGTCTTCCTCACCCAGGGATCAAGACCAAGTCTCTCCTTCTTGGCAGGCAGATTCTTCACCACTGAGCACATGTTATATGCATGATTCTAAATACATGGTAGACTTAAGTAGCATATGGAGCATGGCAACCAACCTGCCTCAATTACTGCTTATTTTAAAAGCCTAGAAAAACTAGTTAAACACTACTGAATTCTGGGGGAAAACTAAAACCAATAATAAAGCTTGGGGAAAAATTAAGACCAAGAATAATGAAGATACTGATAGCTTACGGTGAACAATGTTGGATTTGTAATCTCTGAAAAAGATTTAACTTCAGGACCAGGGACAGGTCTTGATTTCTCAAGAGCTTTTGTGTAGCGGAGTTTTATTAAATTGAAAAAGGAACAGAGAAAGCATCTGACATAGACATAAGAAGCAGGACTGAGAGTGCCCTCCTCACCAGTCTTAGCAAAGGAATTATATACTGTTTAAATTAGTTATTACAATAAATCAAAAGAATGTCTCAAAGTTGTAAAAATTTTACCAGATGCAGTCCCACAATTTACATTTTAAGGTAACAGGATTAAGACTTAATAATAGAAAGATCTTACCAGACCCACTCCCATAATATACATTTTAAGATAACAGGATTAGTCAAAGGTTTTCAGGAAGGAGAAACTGTCCTTTGTTGTGTAATCAACAGTTCTGGGCTTAAAGGAGAAAAAAAAATTAAAAGGTTCAATGTGAATAAGACTAAGGAATGTAGAGGAAAAATAAAATGTCCTTTCCTCCTCCTTGAGAATTCAGTTCAGTCGCTCAGTCCTATCCGACTCTTTGTAACTCCGTGGACTGCAGCACACCAGACCTCCCTGTCCATCACCAACTCCTGGAATCTAGTCATACTCATATCCATCATGTCAATGATGCCATCCAACTATATCATCCTCTGTCATCCCCTTCTCTTCTTGCCTTCAATCTTTCCCAGCATCAGTGTCTTTTTCAATGAGTCAGTTCTTCTCTGCACGTGGCCAAAGTATTAGAGTTTCAGTTTCAGCATCAGCCTTTCCAGTGAACATTCAGGACTGAATTCTTTTAGGATTGACTGGTTTGATTTCCTTGCAGTCCCAGGGACTCTCAAGAATCTTCTCCAACACCACAGTTTAAAACCAGCAGTTCTTTGGCACTCAGTTTTCTTTGTAGTCCGACTCTCTCATCCTTACATGACTCCTGGAAAACCCGTAGCTTTCACTAGATGGACCTTTGTTGACAAAATAATGTCTCTGCTTTTAATATGCTGTCTAGTTTGGCCATAGCTTTTCTTCCAAGGAGTAAATGGCTNTTGACTGGTTTGATTTCCTTGCAGTCCCAGGGACTCTCAAGAATCTTCTCCAACACCACAGTTTAAAACCAGCAGTTCTTCGGCACTCAGTTTTCTTTGTAGTCCGACTCTCATCCTTACATGACTCCTGGAAAAACCGTAGCTTTCACTAGATGGACCTTTGTTGATAAAATAATGTCTCTGCTTTTAATATGCTGTCTAGTTTGGCCATAGCTTTTCTTCCAAGGAGTAAATGGTTTTTAATTTCATGGCTGCAGTCACCATCTGCAGTGATTTTGAAGCCCAAATAAATAAAGTCTCTCGCTGTTTCCATTGTTTCCCCATCTATTTGCCATGAAGTAAATGGACCAGATGCCATGATCTTAGGTTTCTGAATGTTAAGTTTTAAGCCAACTTTTTCACTCTCCTCTTCCAGTTTCATCAAGAGGCTCTTTAGTTCTTCTTTGCTTTCTGCCATAAATGTGGTGTCATCTGTGTATCTGAGGTTATTGATATTTCTCCTGGCAATCCTGATTCCAGCTTATGCCTCATCTAGTCTGGCCTGTTGCATGATATACTCTGCATATAAGTTAAACAAGCAGAATGACAATATACAGCCTTGATATACTTCTTTATCAATTTGGAACCAGTCTGTTGTTCCATGTCCAGTTCTAACTGTTGCTTCTTGACCTGCATACATATTTCTCAGGAGGCAGGTGACTTGCCTTGAGAATTCCAGACCCCCCAAGAACCCCAAACCCCTCTCTCCTCCTTAGGGATCCCAGACTTCTTATCAACCTGCCTAGGAATTGACTCTCTCAGTATCTTCACATCCCTTGAGGGAAGTCATGATATCTATCATTTGTAGAAACTGAATCACAATAACATATCTCAAGACTAAATGTTTTGTTTCCATTGTTTTATCGTTGTTGAAGTTTTATTGTGGATTTCTAAATAAACCAGAGTTTAAATATCAGTTCTGATATATTTTTACACTTGAATAGCTGGGCAAGATTTTTAATAATCTTGTACTTTATTCTTGTCATTTATAAAGTATGGAAAATAAGACCTATTTTGCAGGACTCGTATGATAACTAAGTAATGAACATATACAAACTGTCTAGAACATTCAAGAAATAACAGTGCCTATGCAGTCCCCACCACCTCTCCTCAACTTTTTTTCTTTTCTGTTATAAAGATTAAATGCGAAAAGCTTATTTTGAAAAGCATTTGATTTTAATAAAAGATGCTGTACTTAATAAATAGTTCATTTTTTTCTCTTACCTTAGTAATACAAATGAACATTAAAATGACAGAGGCATGGAGGGACTATCCAGAGTAGCAGTAATTTGGAAGAAAAATTCTTAATTAAAATTTTTATCAACAGTATATATTTATGACAATTTTTTAATGGAACAAAAGAACAGCTAAATGTAATTTTCCCACTAACCACTGTGTTTTAGTCACACTACAAAAAAGATCTTCACAACTCAGATAATCATGATGATGTGATCAGTAATACAGAGCCAGACATCTTGGAATGTGAAGTCAAGTGGGCCTTAGAAAGCATCACTTTGAACAAAGCTAGTGGAGGTGATGGAATTCCAGTTGACCTGTTTCAAATCTTGAAAGATGATGCTGTGAAAGTGCTGCACTCGATTTGCCAGCAAATTTGGAAAACTCAGCAGTGGCCACAGGACTGAAAAAGGTCAGTTTTCATTCCAATTCCAAAGAAAGGCAATGCCAAAGAATGCTCAAACTACCACACAATTGCACTCATCTCACATGCTAGTAAAGTAATGCTCAAAATTCTCCTAGCCAGGCTTCAGCAATACGTGAACTGTGAACTTCCAGATGTTCAAGCTGNTGCATGTAAGTTAAATAAGCAGAGTGACAATATACAGCCTTGATGTACTTCTTTATCAATTTGGAACCAGTCTGTTGTTCCATGTCCAGTTCTAACTGTTGCTTCTTGACCTGCATACAGATTTCTCAGGAGGCAGGTGACCTGTCTTGAGAATTCCAGACCCTCAAGAACCCCAAACCCCTCTCTCCTCCTTAGAGATCCCAGACTTCTTGTCAATCTGCCTAGGAATTGACTCTCTCAGTATCTTCACATCCCTTGAGGGAAGTCATGATATCTATCATTTGTAGAAACTGAATCACAATAACATATCTCAAGACTAAATGTTTTGTTTCCATTGTTTTATTGTTGTTGAAGTTTTATTGTGGATTTCTAAATAAACCAGAGTTTAAATAACAGTTCTGATATATTTTTACACTTGAATAGCTGGGCAAGATTTTTAATAATCTTGTACTTTATTCTTGTCATTTATAAAGTATGGAAAATAAGACCTATTTTGCAGGACTCGTATGATAACTAAGTAATGAACATATACAAACTGTCTAGAACATTCAAGAAATAACAGTGCCTATGCAGTCCCCACCACCTCTCCTCAACTTTTTTTCTTTTCTGTTATAAAGATTAAATGCGAAAAGCTTATTTTGAAAAGCATTTGATTTTAATAAAAGATGCTGTACTTAATAAATAGTTCATTTTTTTCTCTTACCTTAGTAATACAAATGAACATTAAAATGACAGAGGCATGGAGGGACTATCCAGAGTAGCAGTAATTTGGAAGAAAAATTCTTAATTAAAATTTTTATCAACAGTATATATTTATGACAATTTTTTAATGGAACAAAAGAACAGCTAAATGTAATTTTCCCACTAACCACTGTGTTTTAGTCACACTACAAAAAAGATCTTCACAACCCAGATAATCATGATGATGTGATCAGTAATACAGAGCCAGACATCTTGGAATGTGAAGTCAAGTGGGCCTTAGAAAGCATCACTTTGAACAAAGCTAGTGGAGGTGATGGAATTCCAGTTGACCTGTTTCAAATCTTGAAAGATGATGCTGTGAAAGTGCTGCACTCGATTTGCCAGCAAATTTGGAAAACTCAGCAGTGGCCACAGGACTNTGAATGCAGAGTTCCAAAGAATAGAAAGGAGCAATAAGAAAGCCTTCCTCAGTGAACAATGCAAAGAAATATAGGAAAACAATAGAATGGGAAAGACTAGAGATCTTTTCAAGAAAATTAGAGATACAAAGAAAACATTTCATGCAAAGATGGGCACAATAAAGGACAGAAATGGTAACGACCTAACAGAAGCAGAAGATATTAAGGAGTGGTGGCAAGAATACACAGAAATAAAATAGTCAGATAAAATACANTCAAGAAAATTAGAGATACAAAGAAAACATTTCATGCAAAGATGGGCACAATAAAGGACAGAAATGGTAACGACCTAAGAGAAGCAGAAGATATTAAGGAGTGGTGGCAAGAATACACAGAAATAAAATAGTCAGATAAAATACACAGATGTAAATACACAATACATAGAAATATAATACACAGATATAATAGAATACACAGATACAAAAAATATTTTAATGACCCAGATAACCGTGATGGTGTGATCACTCACATCACTTCACCCTGGCATGTAAAGTTAAGTGGGCTTTAGGAAGCATCACTATGAACAAAGCTAGTGGAGGTGATGGAATTCTAGCTCAGCTATTTCAAACCCTAAAAGCTGCTGCTGTTTAAGTACTGCACTCAATATGCCAGCAAATTTGTAAGACTCAGCAGTGGCCACAGGATTGGAAAAGGTCAGTTTTCAATCCAATCCCAAAGAAAGGCAATGCCAAAGAAGGTTCAAACTATCACACAATTTAAATCATCTCACACGCTAGCAAAGTAATGTTTAAAATTCTCCAAGCTAGGCTTTAACAGTACATGAGCTGAGAACTTTCAGGTGTTCAAGCTGGATATAGAAAAGGCAGAGGAACCACAGAGTAAATTTCCAATATCTGATGGATCATAGAAAAAGCAAGAGAATTCCAGGAAAACATCTGCTTTATTGACTATGCTAAAGCCTTTGTGAATCACTACAACACTGGAAAATTCTTAAAGAGATGGGAATACCAGACCACCTGACCTACATCCTGAAAAGCCTCTGTGTAGGTCAAGAAGCAACAGTTAGAACTGGACATGGAACAATGGACTAGTTCCAAATTGGGAAAGTAGTATGTCAAGGCTATATATTGTCACCTTGCTTATTTAACTTCTATGCAGAGTACATCATGAGAAATGCTGGGCTGGATGAAGCACAAGCTGGAAACAAGATTCTCAGGAGAAATATCAACAACCTCAGATATACAGACAACATCACCCTTATGGCAGATAGTGAAGAGGAACTAAAGAGTCTTTCAATGAAAGTGAAAGAGGAGACTGAAAAAGCTGGCTTAAAGTCCAATAATCAATAAACGAAGATTATGGCATCTTGTCCCATCAGTTCATGCACATAAATGGGGAATCAATGGAAATGGTGACTTCATTTATCCAAGACTAATTTTCTTGAATTCCAAAATCACTGCAGATGGTACTGTAGCCATGAAATTAAAAGATGCTTGCTCCTTTGAAGATAAGCTATGACAAACTAGAAAGCATATTAAAAAGTAGAGACATTACTTTGTTAACAAAGGTCCATATAGTCAAAGCTATGGTTTTTCCTGTGTTTATGCATGGATGTGAGAGTTGGGCCAAAAGAATGCTGAGCAGCAAAGAATTGATGCTTTTGAACTGTAGTGTTGCAAAAGACTTGAGAGTCCCTTGGACTACAAGGAGATCAAACCAGTCAATCCTAAGGGAAATCAACCCTGAATATTCATTAGAAGGACTGATTCTGATTCTGAAGTTCCAATAATTTGGCCACCTGATGGGAAGAGCTGACTTTTTAGAAAAGACCCTGATACTGGGAAAGATTGAAGGCAGGAGGAGAAGGGGATGACAGAGGATGAGACGGTTGGATGGCAAAACCAACTCAATGGATATGAGTTTTAGCAAGCTCTGGGAGATGGTGATGGACGTGGAAGTCTGACGTGCAGCAGTCCATGGGGTTGCAAACAGTCAGACATTACTGAGTGACTGAACAGCAACAATAGGGAGGCTAGTTAGAGGAGATTACTAGGAAAAGTAGAGTGAGGTTATGCAAAGTTGTCTGGCATTTTCTCTGTTGATTAGAGTTCATTTACAGTCATTCTCCTCTTTCTGATAAATAGAGGGAAAGATTTTCAAAATGAAATATTCTCTTATAAATGTACATTTCCCTTATAAGAGTGTAAATTCTACTGTTTTTAGATCTTTTCCTGTGTCTGCTTCTTCTAAAAAATATTTGGCTGAAAATAATCTTTATGCCAAAGAGGCATAGATGAGGTGGTATATTTTACTATTCTTCATATATAGATCATATCGTATATAGCTTATGTAGATATATGAATATTCCATACATCATACACATATAGGCATATGAAAGCGAAAATTGCACCACCATGTCCAACACTCACAAGCCCATGAACTGAAGCCTGCCAGGCTCTTCTGTCTATAGGATTTCCCAAGCAACAACACTGCAGTAGGTAGCCACCCCTTCCCCAGGTGGCTTCCTCTGGGTTTTCTTGACCCAGAGATCGAACCCAGGTCTCCTGCACTGCACGGAAATTCTTTACCACCTGAGCTACCCGGGAAGCCCTATATAAACTTCACAAATACAAATTAATTTTTTTTATGTTTTCTCTATTTACAAAGGAACATCAGATTACCTAATTCAGAGTCTCAAAATCTTATTTATAAACTCTAAGTATGACAAGCTTGGATTGGTTACCCATCAGAAATGAAACCTATATCTCCAAGAAATGCAAATCAGAGTTGAAAATAAGTTTGCTTGAAATAGGATAGAGGGTAAAATATGTTTCAGTGAATATGACTTCTCTGCCTCCCCATGGATTTGGAATTTTCTTCCACCAACAGGTTAATGGGGCCCTTCAAACACAGGTGCCTGTGGGAAAATCACTGAATGGGATCATCTATTTCCTAACTTCCCACTGCAAGAAGTAGTTTTGATTGAAAGAATGGTGTGTAATGGAAACAGTATTAAAATGAATGAGCTGAGAGGTGTTTTTCTAACAAGCATTGCCTGGGAAAGTACTGATCACATGAACCAAAGTAAGAATTTAAATCTTGTAATCTGGCAAAGACCATGTTGAACTCAGCCTCTTTTGACGTGATATGAAAACTTGAGCTCAAATAAAAATTTGCTCCTCTCCCCTCAAAGCTTCTTCAATCTGTTTCTGTCACTTGGAAATAAGATGATACCCTCCAAGGTTTAAAATAGTTCCTTTCTCAGAGTTTTGGTGAGATATAATAGAGGCTTTTAGACACACTGCCACTCCTTATGAGTTCACAAGGAGGTTGGGGATTAGGAGAAATAAAATAAAGCTAGAATATGAATTATTGTGTGAGTAGTTGGCCCTTAAGTCCCATTAATATTATCAATCTGACAAGTCTCTCATCTCTAATGGCTTCAAAATAAACCTTATGTCAAAAAGATAAAGAAGACTATCTGATAGCATCAGTAACCTGAAAGTACCCAGGATCCTTCTTTTGCAGTTTACGTCAAGAACTCATAGGCTGAAATAACATGTTACTGCATTGGAAAGGTTAAGGTAATATAGAGAAAACTGGGATTTTAGCCATTGCTCTGATGCATTTAATTCTACACAATGCTTGTGTGTTTCATATTTAAAATGTCCTGAAGGATCTATGACTCTCAGGAGAAAAAGACTTTCTACATATTTGCTGACAAAGGAGATAACTAGACCCTGTGACCCGTGAGTTTCTTTCCTAGTGTACCAACCCCCTTCTACTATCCTCAAAGTTTTGTTGATCGAGGTTTTAGGTGACCTCTACACCAGTTATCAGGTTCATGCTCTCATTATTCCCACCGCAAACCCTTCTCTATACCAATTTGTAGTGCTTACCTAATGAGATGGTAGTATGCAAAAGCATTACACAGAAAATTCTCAAAGGTGGAATGTCTGACTTTCTGGTTAGTTAATTTCTTTCAGGTTGTGTTTAATGGAGTAATGTAGGGTTAAGAAGCAAAACACTGAACTGACTCCCTTTGTGCACAGAAGCAACCTGAATGCTTCTGAATAAAGCTAATGTCCATTAGCAAACCCTAGTACAAGGGGTTATGGAACCAAATAGATAAACAGGAGGTGGAATGGAACCAGTGGGTCTGGAATTTTCTTCAGGATGGATGGGTAGGGTCTATTATGCTTAATTGTATGTGAAATTAGGACTCCTCTAGCCATCAAGGAAGGAAGTCATCATCGGCATTCACTTCCTTACAATCTATTCCTAATCATCCCCCTGCAATATACCTTTTATTTCGATTGCTCTACTGAAAATGCTGTCTGAATCTAAGACATAACCAATGACATTTTTTACCTGTTTCTCATC
Source organism: Raphicerus campestris (assembly GCA_006410735.1). Taxonomy (NCBI): domain Eukaryota; kingdom Metazoa; phylum Chordata; class Mammalia; order Artiodactyla; family Bovidae; genus Raphicerus; species Raphicerus campestris. Next base: position 1,170,840 of record SJYW01042706.1, read on the forward strand.
ATTGTTGGCATTTCTGTAGCTCTTGAGCCCATTTCTTTATTTTTAATTTTATTGGAGTATAGTTAATTTTTAATATTGTGTTAGATTCCGATGTACAGCAAACTGAAACAGCTATACATATATCCACTTTTTAAAAGATTGTTTTCCCATGTAGGCCATTATATAGTATTGTTTTACATATGGTAGTGTTTATATCTCAATCCCAATTTATCCTTCTCCTCCCTTATCCCATGGTACCCATAAACTTATTTTCTACATCTGTGATTCTACTTCTGCTTTGTAAATAAGTTCATTTGTGTTCTTTTTTAGATTCCATATATAAGTGATATATAATATTTTGTCTTTCTATGTGAGATGCTTCAATCAGTATGATAGTCCTTTGAGCCCATTTTTGATTGCTTTGTCTGTTTTGTCATCAAAAAGAGAATCTTCTACTACAATAATCTGCATAATGTTGAATTGTAAATAATGAATGATCATTGTACCTTTACATGAAGGTACTATAAGAAAGGTGTTCTAAGGTAAGGTGACTGAACAACACACAACTTTTTAAAAATATGTTCAATGGCTTTTAAATTCTTTCCATCAAGTGTTTAAAGTTTGCTGGAGATTCGAGGATTTAAGAAGTGTGATACTGGGGAGAGATGCTTATATTCTTTGAGTCCAACCCCCACCCCCACCCCCATAATAGACAAACAGAATTCAACAGAAGGAGGTTGTCAAATTGTCTAATTTCTACAGCTGAGAATAAAAACCAGAAATGTGAGATCCCCAGTGAAGTGAGTTCTCTAAAGGACCCACAAAAATATTCATAAAACAGACTCACCTTAAGCATCTTCCAAGCCTACAGGTTAGTTGGATAACAGTTATTTCATTGTTAGTTAACAAAAGTTATCACTCTAGTATGATCTTTATTCCTCTCTCTCCTCCTTGTACTCGATCAGTGTGTCAGAAACTTCAGTGATCCAGCTGCATTCAGTGTTTCCAGTGTGGAAACACTAAGCAGAGAAAGAAGTTGTCAAACATATTCCCTTTCTTTCCCATTACAGAATTCCTAGCCTATAGCATTACTTAGCTGCTGCTGCTGCTAAGTCGCTTCAGTCGTGTCTGACTCTCTGCGACCCCATAGACAGCAGCCCACCAGGCTCCTCCGTCCCTGGGGTTCTCCAGGCAAAAACACTGGAGTGGGTTGCTATTTCCTTCTCCAATGCGTGAAAGTGAAGTTGCTCAGCGATCCCATGGACTGCAGCCCACCAGGCTCCTCCATCCATGGGATTTTCCAGGCAAGAGTACTGGAGTGGGGTGCCATTGCCTTCTCCACTTACTTAGCTAGGAAAGGGAAATGTACAACTTTGAATAATCTCAGAAGTTTGACATTGCAGTTACTAAATTGAAACAGTTTTCTGTTCTAGAGTAGATTGAAAATATGTAAGATGTGGCCAATAGAAAAGATATGTCTTGCTGAGCAAATTTAAGAACAATGGTAGATGAAAATCATTTTATGATTACATCATATTTGTTCAATATATGGACAATCCAGAATATACAGATAAAGTTAAAAATAAGCTTAAATAAACTCCATCAGGTTTTGTTAATTATCATAAATATTTTTGTATACATATACACATATAATCATACTATCTACACTGTTTTATAATAATATAGTTTGAATGTATCCCAAAACCCCCAAAACTAGACTAGATCTTTTCNTTAAAAATAAGCTTAAATAAACTCCATCAGGTTTTGTTAATTATCATAAATATTTTTGTATACATATACACATATAATCATACTATCTACACTGTTTTATAATAATATAGTTTGAATGTGTCCCAAAACCCCAAAAACTAGACTAGATCTTTTCATCTTATGTTTCTATAGGATCCTATACATAACCCTATTATAACATTTAATTATTTGATATTGAATTGCCTATCACATTATTTTGTTTCATTTGGTATGCAGAATTATGAGATAACCCCTTAATGACTCTAAGCCTTGTATAGTACTTTCCTTTTTTAGTGTAGGTAGAATTTGTGGAGCATGATGAGTTATCACTACCATGACTATGCTACATTAAATGGCAAAAGGTGTTAATAGATGATCTAAGTGAGTCTAACCTAAATAGGTGCTTTAAAAGCAGAGAAGTTTCTCTATTTGGTGGCACAAGTGGAAGTCAGGGAGATTTCCAACCATGAGAAGGATTCAATGTGCCCTTGGTGGCTTTAAAGGTCAAGAGGGCTATGTGCCAAGGAATGAGAGCAGCCTTCGGGAAAGTGGATCCTAGCTGGTAACCAGTAAGAAAACAGGCTCCTCAGTGCTATGGCTGCAAATTGAATGATGGAATTCTGCAAAGGACCTGAACAGGCTTCTAAGCAGATTCTACCCTAAAGTGTCCTGATAAAAGAGCAGCCTGGCCAACATCTTGATTTTTAGAGAACTCAATTAAGTCTAGTTCAGATTTCTGACCTAAAGAAATGTGAGTTAACAAATGGTTATTGTTACAAGCTGCCAATTTTGAGGTAAGTTTTTACCCAGCAATAGAAACTAATGCTCTAGTACTCTTGCCTGGACACAACTGAAGTGATGCAGCAGCAGCAGCAGCAACAGAAACTAATACACTGTGCCTGCACAAGTAGACCGCAAATGCCTTAATTTGGGGAATGTCTTGTTTTCTCCAGCATAGTGGTTGACAAAATAAATACATGGATTTATTGTTGAGATTAAAAGAGATAGTATGTAAATTTTCAACTGTAAATTGCAGTATAAATGAGAAGAGTTCTTTTGTCTGGTTCCAGGATGACACATTGGTTTCATCTCTGGGTCAAGACTTAAAATTTGCCAATGAACTTCTGCAACATTTAACCCTGATGTGACTCAATGGGAAAGAAGCCATGGTATATGTGGGCTCTCTGTGGGCAAGATCAGGGAAGGGACAGAACTTAGGATGGCATAAATAAGGCCTGAATCCTTTCATTCTTTATGGGGTCCAAGCAGATTTTTCAGATTAGGCTTGTAGAGATGAAAAAATAAAGGTAAGGTAACAGATAATTCTCATGTAAGATTTCTTTTTATTTTAATTGGAGGCTAATTACTTTACAATGTTGTGGTGGTTTTTGCCACACATTGACATGAATCAACCATGGGTATACATGTGTTCCCATCCTGAATCCCCCTCTTAACTCCCTCCCCATCCCATCCCTCAGGGTCATCCCAGTGCACCATCCCTGAGTGCCCTGTCTCAATGCATCAAACCTGGACTGCTGATCTATTTCACATATGATAATATACATGTTTCAGTGCTATTCTCTCAAATCATCCCATCCCTGCCTTCTCCCACAGAGTCCAAAAGTCTGTTCTTTACACCTGTATCTCTTTTGCTGTCTTGCATATACGGTCATTGTTACCATCTTTCTAAATTCTAAATATATTTATAAATATATGTGTTAATACACTGTATTGGTGTTTTTCTTTCCAACTTACTTCACTCTGTATAATAGGCTCTAGTTTCATCCATCTCATTAGAACAGATGCAAATGAATTTTTAATAGCTCAGTAATATTCTATTGTGTATATGTACCACAGATTTCTTATCCATTCATCTGCCAATGGAGAATCCAACAACATATTAAAAAGATCATACATCATGACCAAGTGGGCTTTATCCCAAGAATGCAAGGATTCCTCAATATTCACAAATCAATCAATGTGATACACCACATTAACAAACTGAAAGATAAAAATCATATGATTATCACAATAGATGCAGAGAAAGCCTTTGACAAAATTCAATATCCATTTATGATAAAAAGAAAACCCTCCAGAAAGCAGGCATAGAAGAAACATACCTCAACATAATAAAAGCCATATATGATAAGCCCACAGCAAACATTATCCTCAATGGTGAAAAATTGAAAGCATTTCCCCTAAAATCAGGAACAAGACAAAGGTGCCGACTCTCATCACTACTATTCAACATAGTTTTTGAAGTTTTAGACACAGAAATCAGAAAAGAAAAAGAAATAAAAGAAATCCAGATTGGAAAAGAAGTAAAGTTTTGAAGTTTTAGACACAGAAATCAGAAAAGAAAAAGAAATAAAAGAAATCCAGATTGGAAAAGAAGTAAAGCTCTCACGGTTTGCAGGTAACATGATCCTCTACCTAGAAAACCCTAAAGACACCACCAGAAAATTACTAGAGCTAATCAATGAATATAGTAAAGTTGTAGGATATAAAATTAACTCAGAGAAATCCCTAGCATTCCTATACACTAACAATGAGAAAACAGAGAAATTAAGGAAACAATTCCGTTCACCATTGCAATGAAAAGAATAAAATACTTAAGAATAGTCTACCTAAAGAAACAAAAGGCCTACATATAGAAAACTATAAACCACTGATGAAAGAAACCAAAGATGACACAAATAGATAGAGAAATAATATCATGTTCATGGATCGGAAGAGTCAATATAGTGAAAATGAGTGTACTACCCAAAGCAATCTATAGATTCAATGCAATCCCTATCAAGCCACCAATGGTATTTTTCAGAAAACTAGAACAAATAATTTCACAATTTGTTGGAAATACAAAAAACCTCAAATAGCCAAAGCAATCTTCAGAAAGAAGAATGGAACTTGAGAAATCAACCTACCAAACTTCAGATTATGCTACAAAGCTACAGTCATTAAAACAGTATGATACTGGCACAAAGGCAGAAAAATAGATCAATGGAACAAAGTAGAAAGGCCAAAGATAAATCCATGCACCTATGGACACCTTATCTTTGACAATGGAGGCAAGAGTATACAATGGAGAAAAGACAATCTCTTTAACAATTGGTACTGGGAAAAACAGTCAACCACTTGTAAAAGAATGAAACTAGAACAACTTTCTAACATCATACACAAAAATAAACTCAAAATGGATTAAACATCTAATGTAAAACCAGAAACTATAAAACTCCTAGAGGAAAGTATAGGAAAAACACTCTCTGACATAAATCACAGCAGGATTCTCTATGGCCCACCTTCCAGAGTAATGGAAATAAAAGCAAAAATAAACAANTAAACATCTAATGTAAAACCAGAAACTATAAAACTCCTAGAGGAAAGTATAGGAAAAACACTCTCTGACATAAATCACAGCAGGATCCTCTATGGCCCACCTTCCAGAGTAATGGAAATAAAAGCAAAAATAAACAAGTGGGACCTAATTAAACTTAAAAGCTTTTGCACAATGAAGGAAACTATAAGCAAGGTAAAAAGACAGACTTCAGAATGGGAGACAAGACTAGCAAATGAAGCAACTGAAAAGAATTAATCTCAAAAATATACAAGCAACTCATGCAGCTCAATTCCAGAAAAATAAATGGCCCAATCAAAAAATGGGGAACACATGTACACCCATGGCAGATTAAGACCGTGTATGGCAAAACCAATACAGTATTGTAAAGTAAAATTAAATTTTTAAAAATGGGCCAAAGAACTAAACAGACATTTCTCCAAAGAAGACATATAGATGGCTAACAAACATGTGAAAAGATGCTCAACATCACTCATTATCAGAGAAATGCAAATTAAAACCACAATGAGGTACCATCTCATGCCAGTTAGAATGGCAGCTATCCAAAAACTCTACAAACAATAAATGCTGGAGAAGGTGCGGAGAAAAGGGAATCCTCTTATACGTTTGCTGGGAATGCAAACTGGTACAGCCACTATGGAGAACAGTGTGGAAATTCCTTAAAAAACTGGAAATAGAACTGTTATCAGTTCAGTTCAGTTGCTCAGTCGTGTCCGACTCTTTGCGACCCCATGAATCACAGCACGCCAGGCCTCCCTGTCCATCACCAATTCTCGGAGTTGACTCAGACTCTCATCCATCTAGTCCGTGATGCCATCCAGCCATCTCATGCTCTGTCGTCCCCTTCTCCTCCTGCCCCCAANCTAGTAAAGTAATGCTCAAAATTCTCCAAGCCAGGCTTCAGCAATACGTGAATGGGGTTGCAAAGAGTTGGGCATGACTGAGCGACTGAACTGAAATGAACTGAACTGAACTTCCAGATGTTCAAGCTGGTTTTAGAAAAGTCAGAGGAACCAGAGATCAAATTGCCAACACCCGCTGGATCATCAAAACAGCAAGAGAGTTTCAGAAAAACATCTATTTCTGCNTGAACTGAACTGAACTTCCAGATGTTCAAGCTGGTTTTAGAAAAGTCAGAGGAACCAGAGATCAAATTGCCAACACCCGCTGGATCATCAAAACAGCAAGAGAGTTTCAGAAAAACATCTATTTCTGTTTATTGACTATGCCAAAGCCTTTGACTGTGTGGATCACAAGAAACTGTGGAGAATTCTGAAAGAGATGGGAATACCAGACCACCTGACCTGCCTCTTGAGAAACCTATATGCAGGTCAGGAAGCAACAGTTAGAACTGGACATGGAACAACAGACTGGTTCCAAATAGGAAAAGGAGTACATCAAGGCTGTATATTGTCACCTTACTTTTTAAACTTATATGCAGAGTACATCATGAGAAATGCTGGGCTCTAGGAAGCACAAGATTGCTGGGAGAAACATCAATAACTTCAGATATGCTAATGACACCACCCTTATTGCAGAAAGTGAAGAGGAACTAAAGATTCTCTTGATGAAAGTGAAAGAGGAGAGTGAAAATATTGGCTTAAAGCTCAACATTCAGAAAACAAAGATCATGACATCTGGCTCCATCACTTCATGGCAAAAAAACAGAGAAACAGTGGAAACAGTGGCTGATTTTAGTTTTGGGGCTCCAAAATCACTTTAGATGGTGATTGCAGCCATGAAATTAAAAGGCGCTTATTCCTTGGAAAGAAAGTTATGACAAACCTAGACAGCATATTAAAAAACAGACATTACTTTGTCAACAAAGGTCTGTCTAGTCAAGGCTATGGTTTTTCCAGTAGTCATATATGGATGTGAAAGTTGGAGTATAAAGAAAGCTGAATGCCAAAGAATTGATGCTTTTGAACTGTGGTGTTTGAGAAGACTCTTGAGAGTCCCTTGGACTGCAAGGAGATCCAGCCAGTCCATCGTAAAGGAGATCAGTCCTGGGTGTTCATTGGAAGGACTGATGTTGAAGCTGAAACTCTGATACTTTGGCCACCTGATGCAAAGAGCTGACTCATTTGAAAAGACCTTGATGCTGGGAAATATTGAGGGCAGGAGGAGAAGGGGACGACAGAGGATGAGGTGGTTGGATGGCATCACCAACTCAATGGACATGTGTTTGGGTGGGCTCCGGGAGTTGGTGATGGACAAGGAGGCCTGGCGTGCTGCAGTTCATGGGGTCACAAAGAGTTAGACATGACTGAGCAACTGAACTGAACTGAAACAACAAAGTAAGTAAAGTAGAGTTCATGAGACAAGAAGTGAGGGAAGGAAACTGAGGAAAGGAAAGATGTTACTTTAACTATGATGATGAGCAAAAGCCTCCATGATAGGATGATAGTTAACTAAGGTTATTTTTAATCTAAAAACAAGGGGTAAGCTTTGTAAACAGATAAGGAAGAATTCTCCAAAGAGAAGAACAAGTTGAAAAGATGGAGATGGAAAAGAAGTTGGTGCCTTGTGTAAAACAGAAGGGGGAAAGAGCTAGAATTAAGTGTACAATATTCATAATAAAACAAAATGCTATTGAATAGGTAATCAGGGACTTCATTGCATAAAGTATTGTGGGTTGTGATTTATGCTTTCAGAAGAGCCAATATTATGTAAATCAGATTCTAGGAGGCAAAAATGGGAACAGGTGGACTGATTCAGAGGCTGTTGCAACAGTTCAGGTGAGAGATCATGGTGGGTTAGCCTCAAGAGTAAATAGATTGAGAATATACTTTGAAGACATAGCCAATAAGACTTGCAAATGAATTTGATATGAAGGCGGAATAGGGGTAGTTTGAAGTAGACATGAATCAACGACAATTTCTAGATCTATGGCTTGAACATTTTGTACATAGTGAAACTTGTTACTGAAATGAGGACTGTCAAAAGCAGGTTTAAGAGGAAGGTAACAAATGTTCTATTTTCAGTGTGGTAAGTTTGGACATGTTAAATTCCCAAGTGGAAATGTCATGTAGGTTGTCAAATATATATTTGGACCTTAGGGAGAAAGTCAAAACTGGGAGTAAAAAAACAATGTGCATCTGACATCATATAATTTCATTTGCTTTTATCTGGTGACATTATTCTATTTGAAACATATTTGGCTTGTTTCTATAGCCCAATTACTGAATGTTTAAAGGTTCTAATGGAACCTTCAGTTTCCCAGGCTACAACTGAACACAGGCGAGGAAGGGGTGCCCTCTGGTGGAAAATTGACAAGGTTAAGCACACTGGGGTACAGACGTGCTAAAATAGGGATTAAACACTTCACCAACTGGTTATAGGAGGGACAGCCCCCAGAAAATAATACATGAATTGGGCAAGATGTTAAGGAGAAACATATGATGGGGTGTAATGGTACAAAGTGGAGAATACACGTTGTTTAATGAAAATGATATTTAGTTCTAGCCGAAAGTTATATGAAGAATGCAGGCCTGGTTTTGTGAGAGATGATTTAAATCCACACTAGTCTATACATTTTTCTGATTTGTAAATATTGGTTGCTAATAAGATTAGAACAGCAGTTTAAATTATGCAGTAATAGATGTCTGTGGATAAGAATGATGGACAAGAACAGTGTCAATATCCTGGTTGTACTACTTCACTATTGTTTCACAAGATGTGACTGTTGTGGGGACCTGGGTTAAGGGCACACAGGATCTCTCTCTTATCTATCACAATTGCTTAGGAGTTTATTATTAACTCAAAATAGTTTTAAAAATCTATTAATTTTTCTGTCAATCAAATTCAGCCCAAAGAGTACTAGTTTCCAGCTTTTAAGGAAAGAGGATATACAAAGTGGTGCAGTTTGAAAAGGTAGCCCCTGAAATCCTGCTATGAAAGAAATGGAGTGTTTGCTGGCCTGATTATCAACTTAAATCCTAGGCACATCTCTAATGAGAAACGGAGCTCTGGTTCCTTGCTCCCAAGCACTAATGCTGGTTCCGCTTCTTGGGACCAAGTGGGCACAATATGGGCAATGTGTGGGGGTGGGGGTGGTTGCTAAAATGTAATATTAAATTCTGAAAAATTATATACTGCTCTCTGGTTCTTACTTGCCAATCTTTGAAACAATGCCTTATATATTTCCTCAAAGAGTGAAATTTATGAGGAAGGAAATATAGTGAAAGGGAATATTTTTATAAACTTCTGTGTGACTTGGAAAAAAATAAAGAATAAACACATTTCCTTCACAATTTTAAACACTTTTGAATCTTTCTGAAATTCCTGTTAATTTGGGGGTGAATGAGATTTTTTTTACTTCTACATACTCAGTGTAATCATCAATTTTCCCTCAAGGTATCCTGTGAAATGCACAGCAGTCTTAAAACTCCCAATCTACCTTGTACATTTACTTTGTTTCCAAAGTGGTTTTTTGATTGCTTTTGAATAATATAGTCCCTAATGTTTACAGCCACCTTTTCAAAACTGTATTCAGAAGTCAAGTTTAGAAACACCCATTTATGCCATAGGGAGTTTTATCTTTGCCAAACACCAGTATGCATGTTTCAAAAAGTACTCTCCCAGCAGCAGAAAGTTTAATTATGCAGCTTTAAGTATTATTTCTGAACTTCCATCTTATCCCTGCTGTGTTCCCAAATCATTTTGACTCCGGGAATGTACAAATCTTAGTTTCAATAAATTCAGAGAATAGACATTTGGGCCTTTAAGACCTTAGGGAATAATAGTGAATGTATTAACTGCTCTGTAACATGTAATTATGTAGCCACAATTCCATTTCCTTTGGTCTTTCATCAAAAGCTGATGAGAGGCAGCTGTCAGTAGGAGAAGACTGCTTCCTTGAGTTGTAGGTCTATTATTTACACAGTGATAGTGTCAAAGAGTTCTAAACTAACACAAATGCTTTATTTTAACTGAAGGGAAACACTGTGCCAGTTTAATAACAATAAATTAATAGTGTTGAATCCTCCTGGATTTTCATTTTTAAAGACAGAAAATGACAGATTTGGAAAGATATCAATAGTAAAGCAAAATCTGAAGTAATGAAAGAACAGTTGTTAAAGAAGGGGTCACCTGCCTTTACCATCAATCTATTTAAAAACTCACATTTAAAAACCATATGAGATGTACAAAGCAAATTTCTCTTGGTACTATGTCCCTGCTCCTTTTGACTACTTAGTGTTGTGACAATACCAGGGATATAGAGACTAGTTTGACTTTCAGAATCCTATGCAATTTTATTGAGCTCAGTTACTGATGTAGATGATGTTACCACAGAAAGGGCTCAGTAGGTTAATCTGCCTGCAATACAGGAGACGTGGGTTTGATCCCTGGGTCAGGAAGATCCCCTGGAGAAGACAGTGGCAACCCACTCCAATATTCTTGCCCGAAAAATCCCGTGGACAGAGGAACCTGATAGTCTACAGTCCAAAGGCTCACAAAGAGTCAGACATGCCTGAGCACACACACATACATCTACTTATACATGTATCACAGAAATAGGTGTTATATTTTTTATCTATATATTTATATAGATATTAATTAATTTAAATTAATTAAATCTTAGAGCAAAGTGATATCGTAGTGGTGGCTGTTTGCATTTGCTGTGCCTTTGGCCTAGACTACAGCTCTCTCAAACTGTTACATGACTGGTTTCTTTTCACATTCAGATCTTTGCTTGAATTTTGCTTTACCAAAGAGATCACACACAGGCATACAGTATACATTCCATTACCTTGCTTTACTTCACACTTTGTATCTATCGCTATCTGAAATTAAACCACATAGTATTTTGTTATCCATCTGTTGTGTGTTTGTTTCCCCATTATTTTTCCCTTTATCTGTTTTATTCACTGTGTATCTCCAGAACTCATACACTTGTTGCTTAGTCGTGTTAAATAGAATGAATTAACAGGAAAAGCCAAATAAGCCAATATATCTTTAAATCCTCTTAATTTTGATGGGAGGTGGGGATTGATAAAGATTTTGCCTAAAGATAATAAAACAGAGGGAATGGATTTCTGTTTTAAATGAGACATGGGCAATAATTACTCTCTCAAATATAGGTATGATTTGAGAATTATCTCTTTTATATCAGGTTTCATATCTTTAAAAATGGCTAAACTCTCAAGTGACTGCAACTGTTGGCCAAAGAGTTTTTGGTTAGGATGCTGTTACAGAACCTGTCAAGGGTCAGCACATAAGTGAGAACCTTTTTCAGCCTATGCATAAATCCAGGCATGAACTATGAGAACTCAGTTCATAGAAGTATATGCAGAAAATTGACCAAAGAAGTTACAGGCCTATCTGAAATTCTCTGTGGCTACAAACTTTAAATAGAAAATAAAAGCTCTCTAGAAAAACTGTCACTGGGAAGTTCATTCATCTGTAGAGAGATGAGAATTTTTTTCCCATATCCAAAGAGAAATTTTCTGGGTTTTATTTTAGGTTCACAAGTCCGTGATGTTTAGAATTTTCCATTTTCCCTCTTATCTGATAAATAAGAAGGCCTGAACTAAGGTAGAGTCTTTGGTATGCCACCAAAGAATTGTTAGTTATTCATTAATCTGCTTGGATTCATTATTTCTAAACAAGTATGTACCCAAAGAGAATTATGCCCATAATTTCAGACTCTTGCAGNCTTATCTGATAAATAAGAAGGCCTGAACTAAGGTAGAGTCTTTGGTATGCCACCAAAGAATTGTTAATTATTCATTAATCTGCTTGGATTCATTATTGCTAAACAAGTATGTACCCAAAGAGAATTATGCCCATAATTTCAGACTCTTGTTGGGGCAATCTGGGGACTCACTAAGTAAGCATAACCAAATTGAGTCATTTCTCCCAAAAAAATGGTGGAGTGGTTTGCTCGAATGGCATTTATATTCAGTGACATAGAATTAATGGCAGCGCCACTGTTCACGAGAAGATAGCAGTATATCACTAGTCCCAAGTGCTGATTTGTTGCTGCTGTTTAGTCACCAAGTCATGCCTGACTCTTTGCAACCCCATGGTCTGTAGCCCGCCAGGCTCCTCTGTCTATGGGATTTCCCAGGCAAGAATACTGGAGTGGGTTACCATTTCCTTCTCCAGGGGATTTTTCCAGATCAGGGATTGAACCTGAGGCTCCTGCATTAGCAGAAGAATCCTTTACCACTGAAACACTGGGGAAACCCAGTTCCAAGTATTGATATTTTTAGCATTTATAATTGAGCTATGTTTGAGTAGAAATACAACTTCCAGTAAGTAACAAAGAAGCAAAATAAATATCATGTTTTGGAGTTGCACTTATGAATATAAATTGTTTTTTTCCTAAGCTGAGTATACTTAGCTTTAGATCTGTGTATCTGAAGTTACAATTCTTTCTGGCTCCCACATTTCTTCCCTGCTTGAAGCTGCCATTTGACACTCTAAGGCCATTTGTTTTGGGATATAGAGAGTAGAAGGCTTTTACCTACAAAAAATGAAAACAGGACTCCCAATTCTTGCCCAGCATTTCACTAATGCTAGGCAGAATAAGCCATAATGCAACACAAAAACTTTATTATATTATTGTTATCCTTTAGCTTTGTGAAAAGATAAACATTTGGGTTGTTACAGAGAACATTTCTTGCTTTGCTGCTCTATGTTGAGCTGATTTGACAGAAGTAAGTTGTTTACATTTTCTTCTTTGGATAATGATTCAAGAAAGTAATCCTATTGACTCTATATATTACAAAGTAAAAATGATTATTTTAGGGTCTGTGAAATTCCAGAAAGCGTTATCCAGGTGTAGGCTGCCTTGCATACCAAATCTCTTCTCTCTTCACCCTGAATGAGGGACTTTTGTAATTTTTTCAAATATTTTAGTGTTAGTACACATTTCCTAATTTTTTGCATATGTAATTGAAAGCATTTCCATTTCAGTTTGCAGTTATAAAATGAACTCATGAAAAAAACACCCAGAGATTATATTATAATGTAATTGTTAATGTAGGAATTGACATGAGATAAATTTAATAATAATAATTGTACTGCAAGGAAAAGAGATTAGCTTTATAAGCTCATAAGACAAATTCATGTCAAGTGTTTTTCCCAATTACTTTTGCTTTTTACTGAAAAATAATTGATTATTATTCCCTTGATATGTTAAATGTTCTATTTTTCAGTAGGACAAGCTAACTACATATAGAATAAGAACAAATTAGGTTTTAGACACAGGGTTGGGAAAACTTCAGCAAACTCTGAACCTAGACTGGTAATTGCTTCAAGTAGCTATCTCCTTTAGTTCCAGTAAAGCTTTTATCATTGTTAAGGAAGATAAAATATATTTCTAAAATCCTGAGTGAATGTAGGAAAAAGCACAACTTTAACTAAAAACACTGTGCTTTTAGTTTCTTTAAAGAATTATCGGACTACAAGATGATAGATTTTGTGTACATTTTGCCAATGTAAAACTCTTGTTTTGGGGCTCAACTTTCTTGCAAAATCCAGGGAAAGTAAATGGTTTTCAATAATGACAGCTAGGGAATCATCAAAGGAATAACCCACTTTTCCCTTAAAACTAGTTAGTAGACACCAAAAGAAAAACATGTGGATAGAGAATAAAAACATTAATAATTGAAAAAGCAATACGAGTCTCCATCAACGTTCCTCCTCCAAGGTTAACAGATAAAATTGAATTGAAAGAGGAAATTCTACCCACAGATTTTGGACAACACATTGAGCTTAGGGAGATAACACTTAAATCCCTGCACATGTGGTGGCCTCTACAGTTAGTTACAGATTTCTGGGCCTGGAACTGCAAGTTAATAGACTGTGAAAGGAAAGAATAACCATGAGATGAGACAGCTGATGCATCAGCAGCTATCAGGATTGAAAATAAGGAATAACTATTCCCTCTTACTTCCTAGGATGCTATAAACCTTCAGATTTCAAAAGAGAGCAAATTTACTGTGACAGTATAGATGGAAGAAGAGAGATTTCTAAGAGCAATTTCTATGACATCCTTCATTCGAACAGGGACTTGGGAAGAACAGAAAAGGATGCTAGAGGTGACACAGTATTTTGGTTTCAGTTTTTTAATGCTTTGGAGACAGCTTTATTTCTCTTTTAGGTGTTAAATACTACCTTTCTATTTTTTTAAAAAAAATTTAATTGAAGTATAGTTGATTTACAATGTAGTACTGATTTTAGGTGCATAGCAAAGTGATTTAATTATATATTGTTTTTTCAGGCTCTTTTTCCTTATAGGTTATTGTAAGATATTGAATACAGATCCCTGTGCTATACAGTAGGTCCTTGTTATTTATCTATTTTAAATATAGTAGTGTGTATCTGTTCATCTCAAACTCCAAATTCATTCCTGCTCAAATATTACCTTTCTGAATACAGGACAATTCAGTTTAGATAGAAAAAAAAAGTAAGGATTCGAGGGTAAGTCTTTAATAGTAAATGTGTTCTATTAAAAATTTACATGATGACATAAATTTTATCTAAGATATATGAGTGTTAGGGGAAAGGCAGAGTATCTCCCAGTTTTCCTTTTACTTGGCTATCCAACAACTATACATTCCAGCTTTTATAACAGGAAGAATGAAGCCAGTTNATGTGTTCTATTAAAAATTTACATGATGACATAAATTTTATCTAAGATATATGAGTGTTAGGGGAAAGGCAGAGTATCTCCCAGTTTTCCTTTTACTTGGCTATCCAACAACTATACATTCCAGCTTTTATAACAGGAATAATGAAGCCAGTTTATTCCAAGCTTTCTTCCAACTCTGCTGGTAGAAACAGCTTGGGTTCTGACCTGAAGTTCTCAGTGTTCAAAACATCCCTTTCAGTGATTAAATATTCTAGGTCTTTTTCCACAGCAAATCTGAATTCTAGGAAACAATGACCAATCCTACTAATTCCTCAAGGAAAAAAATGTGTAACCCATGATATTTATTCCCCACAGAAATACAATTTCCATGTATCCTTCTTGAAAAAGTATTAGAGAACATATTTCACAGTATCATGGACTTCACATTTTGTTAGGACGGTAGATGAAATGTTAAGTGTTGTTACTTTAAAAAAATATATTCAAGGACACTTTGGGAGGTTTTACCTTGATTGTGGCGATAGTATTGTAAGTGCTTGCATATGTCCAAATTCATCAAACTGTACACAATAAATATACAGTTCTTTAAAAATTATACCACAATAAAACTAATTTTTTTAAAAGTCAGTGAAGCAAGAAATGAAACCATGGTAATAGAAAATAATGAACGTATCCCAAACCTTGATATAGTTGGAAGAGGAAGGTAAAAGAGGATGAAGGACAGATGGATGACAAAAAAGTATTCCCAGTTCTTTCAGTTCTCCCTGGATTCAGGCCATTGCTTTATAACTCTTCAGTGATTCACATTGAGCCTGAAGCACTCTGTCTCATCTCTCCAATCTGTACTCAGCTAAGCTAAATTCTTTAACCAAAGGCATTGTGTGTGTATATATATATATATATGCATATGTATATTTATATGTATACACATACACGTGCATATATACAAATAAAATTTGTTGTATAGATATTATCTTTGGGGTTGGGAAATTAGAATAGATATAGACAGAATACAGAATGTAATGTACTCAATTATTTTTCCTTGTTAATTTGTTATATATATTCAAAAGTTTAAGGATTAAAACAATTCTTTTGAAATTTCCTGTTTTAAAAAACTTGTAATGTTTAGATGAAATATTTATAGCTTAAATGGCCTAAGTTAAAATTTAGGCTGGTATCGCTAAACTAAGGAAATGAATTTATCACTAATTTCTTTTCTGAACTACACAGCCTCCATTTGCAGTTACAAAATAAACAGATTATGTTTTTCTCAATAAACAATGGAGTCAAGAAAGCTCTTGTCCTTATAATATTCTTGACAAAGAAGATTTAAGGCTGTGTGGGAAAAAATTAAAGCACAGGGGAAATTTTAGCAAAGCAAGCATATATATATTGTTTTAGATTTATTGAAGAAAATTGTAATGATGGGAAATGCATATAAGCAGAATTTGTTTCAAAATTTTATAAACAGAAACAGCAATGATAATTGTATTATGTCATATATATTTCATTATATATAAACAATTCATAAAAGTAAAATTACACCCTTGAGTTTATAAAACATATTTGCCCTAAAGTTAGAGAATTATTATAGAAAATAATTCCCACTTTTTTTCTCTCCTTGCCTTCACAAACCATGCTCACCTACTCAGAGTGTTCTAGGAAAACAGCAAGAAACTTTTTAAAGTTACTTGTTATCAGTGAAAAAAGGAATGCTTATTAATATATAGCAAGTTCACATTTCTAAGAGTAAGCATATATGTTGTTTACATAATAGTTCAGTAATACATCCTGTTATCCATTATACCACTATCTCCTACCTAAGTAGATTCAAGAAGAAATCATGAAAGAAGTCATGTGATCATATATAATCACTTCAGAGATTTCAGAAGCAATACACGAGAATATAATCCCTGGTGGTTCAGACAGTAAAGAATCTGCTTGCAATGCAGGAGACACGTGTTTGATCCGTAGGTCTAGAAGATCCCCTGGAAAAGGGAATGGTTACCCAACTCTAGTATTCTTACCTGGAGAATTCCATGGACAGAGAAGCCTGGTGGGCTACAGTCCATGGGGTCACAAAGTGTCAGACAAAACTGACCAACTAACAGTTTCGCTTTTATCACATGAGAATGTAAAAGCCACAGTTGGCACAAGCTGCTGTAATGAAAAGATCTTAAATACAGTGATTCAATTAAGACATATTTTTCTCTCATGGAACAATTCCAAGATGCAAAGCTCCGAGCTGAGAGGAAGACTCTGCTGTTATCAAAGTGGGGTTTCCATGGGTGTTCTGATCACTGTCATTTCAGAAATCCATGAAAGCAAGCAGCTTTGTTTTTAAAAGGAGCCTAGAAGTTGCACATTTCACTTCCACTCACATTTCTTGGCTGGGACTTTACCTCATGCTACAGTTAGCTTTCAAAAGTAAAGCTAGAAAATACAGCTTCTAGTAAAATTCTGAGAATCTATTGATGAAAGTAATGAGACAATGGAAACTGTGAAACAATGAGCAGACTTTCATGGAGGATAAAGAGATTGTATCTTCCAAATATGGTTTGTAAATATATCTCATACTGTATGCTCTTTTCAATGTCACTTTGCCACTCCAATCCAACATCAAAAGACAAGATAATAGCTTATCTTGCTTCTAAGATATCTGACCAATAGAATATGGCAGAAATGACCTGTTACTTCTGAGGCTGTGTCATAAGATTTAGAATTTCTTCATGGGTTTCCTGGAATACTCAACATGGGGACCCTCTCTGAGGAAACAAGCAGTCTTGCTATGAGAAGTTCAAGGCACATAAAGAGGGCATGTGTGTGTGTTTTTCAGTCAAAAGACTCACCTAAGATCCTAGTGGACAGCCATCATTGATCACCAGCTGAATTAGTGACCCACTGGACACGCAGCCCAGTTAAGCCTTTGGATGACTTCAGCCTTAGCTCAACATTGCATAAGAGTTCCTAAGACAAAATCAGTTGGGTGTGGCCAGCCAACCGCAGAGTCATGAAAAAACAATAATAAATTGGGTTAAACTTCCAGGTTTGAAGGCAGTTTGTTAAACAACAATAAATACCTGAAACAGATAATAAATATTTATGTGGACACTAAGTAAAATCTCTCAGTTTCTCTCAGTGTTGAATAAGCATCATACTAGCAAAAGATCCTCCCTGCCTTTATTCTCCCTTTAATACTTAAATGACTATTTAAATCTTTGCTGGAGTAGAGCAACTTCAGGGTCGTTTCCTCCATGTTATTCTAAATCTTCAAATACCCTCAGAAAAGTAAGATTTTAGATGTGATCAAACATTTTTACCTTAACTGGAATGAGGGATTTATGATTGTGTTTAAAAATCAGTGTGGAACAGACTGGTTTCAGGTTTTGAATATGTAAGGGAAGTAGAAAGAGAGACATCAGCATCTAATGGGAGAGAAATTATGAGCAATCGAATGCAAATTTTACATACCTCATAAGTTTGTCTAGAGTCTGTCCTATAGTAGCCACTTATAGGAATGCAAAACTCCTGGGAGAAATGCTTAGAATCAACAAATTATCTTATTGTATGTCTTATATGGTTTTGTGCTTCGATCATGGTGTTTATTTTTCCTTTTTAGTTACTTCTGTTTGGAGCCAATTATTTGAGTGTTCATGTTTATTACTAAGAAGATATGGAATATGCAGTAGTTTATAAGTGATGACTCCCTCCAACAGATTTAGGTTTCAGAGGTTGGTTATTTATAAAGGCTGAATTATCTGATTGGTTGCATTTTTTTAACATTAATATATCAGTTATTCTCCAGAAACTGTGTGGGAAAAATATTCTTCCAGGTTGAACAAAGATCATTTTTCTATAAATCTTAAAAAGAAATTCAGAAGATCATCATTTCTAAATTATACACAGATATTGAGGGATCCATATCCTTGAATAATTCAGAATATAATTAATGTTACTTTCAGAGATGTAATGAAATGAATAGGAGCACTTTTCCTTATCAATATTAGTACAAGCAATTAATAGAGAAAATTTGTTATAGTTACTTTTGAGATGTCAGAGTCAGAAAATATCCTTTGGGATATTTATGAGTAGAGAAATAAAGATATATATCTTTTAAAACTTTTTATTTTATATTGAAATATAGTTGATAAATAGTGTTGTGGTAGTTCAGGTGGATAACGAAGGGACTCAGCCAAACGTATACATGTATCCTCTCCCTCAAACTCCTCTCCTGTCTAGGCTCCACATAACATTGAGCAGAGTTCCATGTGCTATAATGGAGGTTCTTGTTGGTGATCCATTTTAAACATAGCAGTGTGTCCATGTTGATCTCAAACTCCCTGACTGTGCCTTTCCCTATTTTTCACCCCTGGCAACTCTAAGTTCATTCTCTAAGTCTATGAATCTGTTTCTGTTTTGTAAATAAGTTAATTTGTGTCATTTCTTTTTAGATTCCACATATAAGGGATGTCATATGATATTTCTCCTCTATCTGAGTTACTTCTGAGTTACTTCATTCAGTATGACACTCTCTAGGTCCATCCATGTTGCTGCAAATGGCATTATTTCATTCTTTTCAATGGCTGAGTAATATTCCATTGTATATATACACCACATCTTCTTTACCCATTTTCCTGTGGATGAACAGTTGGGTTGCTTCCATGTCTTTCTACTGTAAACAGTGCTACAGTGAGCACTGGGGTGCATGTGTCCTTTTGTATCAGGTATTTTTCTCTGTATATATGTCCAGGAGTGGGATTGCAGGGTCATATGGTGACTCTATTTTTAGTTTTTAAATAAATCTCCATACTGTTTTCCATAGTGGCTGCACCAATTTATATTCCCACCAACAGTGCAGGAGCATTGCCTTTTCTCCACACCTCTGGCATTTGTTGTTTATGGATTTTTTTTTTTTTCATTATGGTCCTTCTGACTGGTGTGAGGTGATACCTCATTGTAGTTTTGATTTGCATTTCTCTAATAGTTAGTGATGTTGAACATCTTTTCATGTGCCTGTTGGTCATCTATATGCCTTCTTTGGAGAAATGTATATTTAGTTCTTCTGCCCATTTTTTGGATTGGGTTCTTTGTCTTGCTGATAATAAATCTCATGAGCTATTTGTAAATTTTGTAAACTTACCTCTTGTCCGGCACATCATTTGCAAAGATTTTCTCTCAATCTATGGGTTATCTTTTCATTGTTTCCTTTGCTGTGCAAAATCTTTTGAGTTTAATTAGGTCCCATTTGTTTATTTTTGTTTTTATTTCTATTATTCTGGGAGAGTGACAGAAAAATATATTGCTGCAATTTATGTCAGAAGTGCTCTGCCTATGTTTTCCTCTAGCCTTGTCTCACATTTAGGTTTTTAAATCCATTCTGGGCTTATTTGTATATCTCCCTATGTTTCTGAGATTTATTAATTTGTGTTCCCAAACTGGGAAAGTCAACAGTTTATTGTTTTTTTCTTTTCTCTATTCACACTCTGGAACTCACCAAGATGGACCTCTCTGCAGATTAAATCATAGCCAGAGAGTGACGTGGGCCCTGAAGTGGAAAAACACAACACACTGTGTTAGTATCACGTTGAAGCTAGGTAGGCCTGATGACCTCTATGCCATCTACATAAAAATGTCAGACTTTGGCAAAATTTAACTGCACAAGAGAAGAGGAAAATAGACCTCGTCCTTCTACACATATAATTTTATTAATCTAAAGCCTATGTTATAATTCTTAGAATATTTTAATCTGAAAATGATTGTTAGACAAAATCATTTCCCTGATCATCATTACAAAGCCCAGCTATTCTGGAATGGCTGCACCTACACTCCAGATCTGTGAACTCCTTTAGTATTGCATTCATCTATAACAGAAAACCCAGATAAATCCAGGTGACTGAAATGTAACAGGGAGCAATTTTTCTCAGGTGAGAAGTTCAGAGGCAACCAGCTCAGAGCTGGTAGTTTGTCTCTAAGAAATGCCAGACAGACCCAGGCATCAGCACCTTTACTGAATAGTTCCCCTTTCAAATTCACAAAATTGCTTTCTAGTATAATATATTACATTCAGGAAAAAACTAGGGCCAGTGAAAGGCAAACATGAATGTTGAGTGATTTGTCTTTTTTATGAGGAAAACAATAGTTTTCTGTAAGCTCCAGTCAATGAAGTGCTTGTTATGTTATTTTGGTCAGAATTAGACCACAAAACTACTGATTATCAATAAGCCTAGAAAATTAAATATGAAGGTGCATTCCTTCCTTTGGTAATAAAGGAAAGAGGAAGGTTGGGTACCAAAAGCAACATCTGCCACAGTCCTAGGTACCCCTTGTGCCTGTGAAAACAAGAGTTTTCCCAGGGAAAGAATAGAGGGGACTTTTAATTTTCAAAGCTTTGTTGAGAAATTTTGCTAAGACAGGGCAATAGGGAAAACCTTTGGGTGGCAAAAGTAATCAGTCATGGAAAAGGAGTTGGACAGGTCAATAAATATAACACTGGCAAGCAGACTTTGATGTATGAGGGAATAACAAACTCTACCTTCCTATAGTACCATGCTAGGTACCGTGATGGGAAACAAATGCATCATCCAACAGACTCTTTAGCTTGGAATTACCATACATAACTGGTGCAGCCACTTTTCATTACTGATGACAGTCAGATAAGCTGAAACCAGTATATAATCAGTAAAGTCTATAATCTTCTCATGGGAGAAGATAGAAGGGTATTTTGAGTGAAGTAGCAATCATTAGCTACTATAACTGGCTCTGTCCTTCAGCTAGAGGTAATCATCATTTTAAAATAATGATGTTGGAATGATGGGTATATATGATTACAGTTGTCTCTGTGTACACACAGGGGATTGCTTCCCGGACCAGTGGCAGATATAAAAATCTTGTTCAGTCACACAGTTGTGTCTATTTGCGACCCTATGGATTGCAGCACACCAGGCTTCCCTGTCCTTTGCCACCTCCCGGAGCTTGCTCAAACTCAAGTCCATTGAGTCGGTGATGCCATCCAACCATCTCATCCTCTGTCGTAACCTTCTCATCCTACCTTCAATCATTCCCAGCATCAGGGTCTTGTCCAGTGACTCAGCTCTTCCCATCAGGTGGTCAAAGTATTGGAGATTCAGCTTCAGCATCAGTCCTCCCAATTAATATTCAGGATTGATTTTCTTTAGGATTGACTGGCTAGATCTCCTTGCAGTCCAAGGGACTTTCAAGAGTTTTTTCCAATACCACAGTTCAAAAGCATCAATTCTTCAGTGCTCAGCCTTCTTTATGGTCCAACTTTCACATCCATATATGACTAGTAGAAAAGCCATAGCTTTGACCAGAAGGACCTCTGTTGGCAAAGTAATGTCTCTGCTTTTTAATACACTGTCTAGGTTTGGAGAAGGAAATGGCAACCCACTCCAGTGTTCTTGCCTGGAGAATCCCAGGGACGGGGGAGCCTGGTGGGCCGCCATCTATGAGGTTGCACAGAGTCGGACACAACTGAAGCAACTTTGCAGCAGCAGCAGCAGCAACCTGTATAGAGATTTCTCAGAAGGCAACTAAGGTGGTCTGGTATTTCCATCTGTTTAAGAATTGTCCAGTTTGTTGTGGTCCAGACAGTCAAAGGCTTTAGCATAGTCAATGAAACAGAAGTAAATGTTTTTTCTGGAATTCTCTTACTTTTTCTATGACTCAAGGGATGTTGGCAGATTGATTTCTGGTCCCTTACCTTTTCTAATTCCAGCTTGAACATCTAGAAGTTCTCAGTTCATGTACTGTTGATGCCTAGCTTGAACAATTTTGAGCATTACTTTGCTAGTGTGTGAAATGAGTGCAACTGTGTGGTAGTTTGAATATTCTCAGGCATTGTCCTTTTTTTAGGATTGAAGTGAAAATTGACCTTTCCCAGTCCTATGGCCACTGCTGAGTTTTCAAAATTTGCTGGCATATTGAGTGCAGCATTTTCACAGCATCATCTTTTAGGATTTGAAAGAGCTCAGCTGGAATTCCATCACCTCTACCAGCTTTGCTCGTAGTGATGCTTCTTAAGCCCAACTTGATTTCACACTCCAAGATGTCTGGCTCTAGGGGAGTGATCACGCCATCATG
Organism: Raphicerus campestris; assembly: GCA_006410735.1. Taxonomy (NCBI): domain Eukaryota; kingdom Metazoa; phylum Chordata; class Mammalia; order Artiodactyla; family Bovidae; genus Raphicerus; species Raphicerus campestris. The sequence continues at coordinate 1,193,624 of SJYW01042706.1, forward strand.
GTTATTTGGGTTAATAAGATCTTTGTATAATCCTTCTGTGTATTCTTGTCATCTCTTTTTAATATCTTTTATTTCTGTTAGGTCCATACTGTTTCTGTCCTTTATTGAGCCCATCTTTGCATGAAATGTTCCCTTGAACATTTCTTGAACAGCCTCTTGATGAAAGTGAAAGAGGAGAGTGAAATTCTATCTCTAATTTTCTTGAATAGATCTCTAGCCTTTCCCATTCTGTTGCTTTCCTCTGGTTTTTTGTTTGTTTGTTTGTTTGTTTTCCGTTTTGTTTTGTTTTGTTTGTTTGTTTGTTTGAGTTGTTCACTGAGGAAGGCTTTCTTATCTCTCCTTGCTTTTCTTTGGAGCTCTGCATTCAGATGGGCATATCTTTCCTTTTCTCCTTTGCCTTTTTCTTCTCTTCTCTTCTCAGCTGTTTGTAAGCCCTTCTCAGATAACCATTTTGCCTTTTTGCATTTCTTTTTGTTCGGGATGGTTTTGAGCACTGCCTCCTGTACAATGTTACAAACTTTCATCCATATTTCTTCAGCACTCTATCAGATCTAATCCCTTGAATCTATTTGTCACTTCCACTGTGAAATCATAAGGGATTTGATTTAATTCATACCAGAATGGCCTAGTCATTTTCCCTACTTTCTTCAATTTAACTCTGAATTTTGCAGTAAGAGTTTAATATCTGAGCCACAGTCTGCTCCCTGTCTTGTTTTTTTCTGACTGTATGTAGCTTGTCCATCTTTGTATGCAAATAATATAATCCATCTGATTTAGGTATTGACCATCTGTTGATGTCCATCTATAGAGTTGTCTCTTGTATTGTTGGAAGAGGGTATTTGCTATGACTACTATATTCTCTCTATCAATATCTACCAACATTCGAAATCTACCAACACTCAAATCCATACTCTATGTTCCACGTATCTGCAATTTTGCATTTGTAGATTCAATCAACTGAAGAGGTGTGGTACTGTAATATTTATTGAAAAATATTCAAGTATGAATGGGTCCACACAGTTCAAACCATGTTGTCAGCACTCAGCTGTATAGTCTTCATGTTCTTTGTTAAAAATCCTACTACTAAAGGAATGATGGATAGCACAACTGAGGCACTATGGGAAGAAATATGCAACAGGAGTAGCTGTGCAAAGGAACTGATTTTATCTCTGATACATTCTGACTTTATCTCTATGATATTGATAGTTTTCATATTCTATAAAATATGTTTATAGATAGGCTTCCCAGGTGGCGCTAGTGGTCAAGAATCCACAAGTCAACATGGGAGATGCAAGGATGCCCTCTTCAGTGTTCTTGCCTGGAAAATTCTATGGGCAGAGCAACCTGGTAGGCTACAGTCCATCGGGCTGCGAAGAGTCAGATACGACTGAGCACAGCATATAGCTGAGAGCTTACTGATAGATATGAAAATGTTAAAGTTCTCTTTTGTCATATTTCTGAATCCCTATTCTTCTATTGTTATTCTTTAATTACTTCCATTTTTACTTTGTATTATTACAGCACAGTAGTTAAATACTTTAAGTGGAAATTGCTATAGAATTGCTTTGGCTATTGTGTCATATTTCAAATATTGCCATTGGTCAATATTATTTAGTAACTATCCCTTGTGTTTACACCCTGTATAAAAAGATGAGGAAAATAAAATGCAATCTAAGGACACTCTTCCAACTTGTTGGTTACATTCCTCAGACTATAGACTGGCTTAGGCTTTTCTTTCTGCATTCATCTCATCTGTTCAAGCTGCCATAAAAAAGTGCCATAAACTGCATAGGTGACACAACACAAAGGTACTGTCTTGCAGTTCTGGAGGCTACAAGTCAGAAATCAGGATGTCCACAGGTTTGGCTCCTTGTGAGGACTGTGAGGTTAAAAGATGCTTACTCCTTGGAAGAAAAGTTATGACCAACCTACATAGTATATTCAAAAGCAGAGACATTACTTTGCCGACTAAGGTCCGTCTAGTCAAGGCTATAGTTTTTGTGGTCATGTATGGATGTGAGAGTTGGACTGTGAAGAAGGCTGAGTGCCGAAGAATTTATGCTTTTGAACTGTGGTGTTGGAGAAGACTCTTGAGAGTCCCTTGGACTGCAAGGAGATCCAACCAGTCCATTCTGAAGGAGATCAGCCCTGGGATTTCGTTGGAGGGAATGATGCTGAAGCTGAAACTCCAGTACTTTGGCCATCTCATGCGAAGAGTTGACTCATTGGAAAAGACCCTGATGCTGGGAGGGATTGGGGGCAGGAGGAGAAGGGGATGACAGAGGATGAGATGGCTGGACGGCATCACGGACTCAATGGACGTGAGTCTGAGTGAACTCCGGGAGTTGGTGATGGACAGGGAGGCCTGGCGTGCTGCGATTCATGGGGTCCCAAAGAGTCGGACACGACTGAGCGACTGAACTGAACTGAACTGAGCACTATGAGAGGAGGATCTGTTAAAGTCTCTCTCTCTTTGGCTTGTTGATGACATCTTCTCCCATATTTCTTTATCTACCTTCTATGCATGCCTATATCTGTGCCTAAATTTCCCCTTTCCATGATGTGAAAAGTTGACTCATTGGAAAAGACCCTGATGCTGGGAAAGATTGAAGGCAGGAAGAGAAGGGAATGACAGACAATGAGATGGCTGGATGGCACCACTGACTCAATGGACATGAGTTCAAGCAAGCTCTGGGAGATGGTGAAGGACAGGGAAGTCTGGTGTGCTGCAGTTCATGAGGTTGCAAAGAGTCAGACATGACTGTGTGACTGAACAACAGCAAATAAGGACAACAGTCTTCTTGGATTAGGGGGGCACCCTACTCCAGTATGACCTCATCTTAATTAATTATATCTGCAAGGGCCCTATTTCCAAATAAGGTCACATTCTGAGGTAATGGAGGTTAAGACTCAACATGTGAATTTGGAAAGGTGAGGGATATAGTTCAACTCACAACACCATCCTAGAAAATCTCATTCTTTGAACTTTTGCATGAGTTCTCACCTTCCTGTTAGTGCCTAATTTCTGATAAGTAAATGTAATTATTAGATCCATAATGTTTACCAAAGCATCTTTACATGCAATTATCCCCTTCACCCCTTTTATCCTTGCAATCATACTCTGAGTAATACACAGGGAAAACTGGAATGTTTTCACATCTCCAATCAATAGGTGAAGTAACAAAGGCTTAGAGAATTTACATGATTAGATTGAAACCACTGGGAAGTGGGTAAGCCAGGGCACAAATCTATGCTTGCTGACCCCCAGGTTCTACAATATTTTTAATATGTACTGCCTCTACTCCCTCACCATTCACACAAATCTTGATTTCAGATCTTACAGTATTTTGGGTATTTTTCTGTCTCAGTTTTCAGCTCACATATTATTTCAAAATGTATGGTCTAAAATATGGTGCCATTTTTTAAAAAAAAGAAAAATTAACAGGAGTTTAAAAAAGGAAAGTTAACTGAAGCTTGAAAAAAAAATCTTAGGTAAGATTAACATCAGTTCAGGTAGCTTATTTTTAGCTCAGAAAGGATTATGATAAATTGCTTTACCATACAACCCATTATAAATTGCTTAGCACAAACCTCCACACTCCTCTAATTCTTTCCAGGATCTTAGACTAATAGCTTTTAATTGTATGGTATATTAGAGGAGATGTTTAAAAAGTATTAATATTTATCTGTATGTATTTTATATTCTCATTAATACTAAGCCATTGTGACCTTCTTGCTCATACAAAAGAAAAAACTGAGTATTGAAAAAAAATTGAGTTTGAAAACGAAATTTATTCTCTATTTGTATGCCTGGAGAGAAGGTAGCCTTTGCAAAACCTTCAAACTCATGAGTAATACTCCAATTGCAAACAAACAATGAAAATATCAAATTGGCCTCCAAACATTAAGAAGTAATGATTGGGAGGATAGAAGGTCAGATCAGACTTCTTTAAACACAGCTCAGATGATAGAGCATCTGCCTGCAATGTGGGAGACCCAGGTTTGATCCCTGGGTTGGGAATATTCCCCTGGAGAAGGAAATGACAACCCACTCCAGTACTCTTGCCTAGAAAATCCCATGGACAGAGGAGCCTGGTAGGCTACAGTCCATGGGGTTGCAAAGAGTTGGATATGACCAAGTGATTTCAATTTCACTTTTTTGATTATGCTGTTTTGAAAATCAAATATTAATGTACATTTTGGACCATTGACATGTATTGGAGGATGACACTATGATAGCAGGAACTGTTTTAATTTTTACTATTTTATTCCCAATGTTTAACAGAGTACCTTGGACATACATGCCTGCTAAGTGGTTATCTCATGTCCAAATCTTTGCAACTCAATGAACTGTAGCCCACCAGGCTCATCTGTCCATGGGATCCTCCAGACAAGAATATTGGACATAGCATTTATTTTAAAATATTTACTGATTGAATTGTTGTCATTCAGTTGCTCAGTCGTGTCCAGCTCTTTGCGATCCCATGGACTTCAGCATACCAGCCATCCCTGTCCATCACCAACTCCCAGAGTTTACTCAAACTCATGCTCATTGAGTCAGTGATGCCATCCAGCCATCTCATCCTCTGTCACCCTCTTCTTTTTCCACCTTCAGTCTTTCCCAGCATCAAGGTTTTTTCAAATGAGTCAGCTCTTTGCATCAGCTGCTCAAAGTATTCGAGTTTCAGCTTCAACATCAGTCTTTCCAATGAATAGTCAGGACTGATTTCCTTTGGGATGGACTAGTTGGATCTCATTGCAGTCCAAGAGACTCTCAAGTTCAAAATCATAAATTCTTCAGTGCTCAGCTTTCTTCATAGTCCAATTCTGACATCCATACATGACTACTGGAAAAACCATAGCCTTGACTGGATAGACCTTTGTTGGCAAAGTCATGTCTCTGCTTTTGAATATGCTGTCTAGGCTGGTCATAACTTTCCTTCCAAGGAGTAAGTGTCTTTTAATTTCATGGCTGTAATCACCATCTACAGTGATTTTGGAGCCCCCCNTGAAAAGTTGACTCATTGGAAAAGACCCTGATGCTGGGAAAGATTGAAGGCAGGAAGAGAAGGGAATGACAGACAATGAGATGGCTGGATGGCACCACTGACTCAATGGACATGAGTTCAAGCAAGCTCTGGGAGATGGTGAAGGACAGGGAAGTCTGGTGTGCTGCAGTTCATGAGGTTGCAAAGAGTCAGACATGACTGTGTGACTGAACAACAGCAAATAAGGACAACAGTCTTCTTGGATTAGGGGGGCACCCTACTCCAGTATGACCTCATCTTAATTAATTATATCTGCAAGGGCCCTATTTCCAAATAAGGTCACATTCTGAGGTAATGGAGGTTAAGACTCAACATGTGAATTTGGAAAGGTGAGGGATATAGTTCAACTCACAACACCATCCTAGAAAATCTCATTCTTTGAACTTTTGCATGAGTTCTCACCTTCCTGTTAGTGCCTAATTTCTGATAAGTAAATGTAATTATTAGATCCATAATGTTTACCAAAGCATCTTTACATGCAATTATCCCCTTCACCCCTTTTATCCTTGCAATCATACTCTGAGTAATACACAGGGAAAACTGGAATGTTTTCACATCTCCAATCAATAGGTGAAGTAACAAAGGCTTAGAGAATTTACATGATTAGATTGAAACCACTGGGAAGTGGGTAAGCCAGGGCACAAATCTATGCTTGCTGACCCCCAGGTTCTACAATATTTTTAATATGTACTGCCTCTACTCCCTCACCATTCACACAAATCTTGATTTCAGATCTTACAGTATTTTGGGTATTTTTCTGTCTCAGTTTTCAGCTCACATATTATTTCAAAATGTATGGTCTAAAATATGGTGCCATTTTTTAAAAAAAAGAAAAATTAACAGGAGTTTAAAAAAGGAAAGTTAACTGAAGCTTGAAAAAAAAATCTTAGGTAAGATTAACATCAGTTCAGGTAGCTTATTTTTAGCTCAGAAAGGATTATGATAAATTGCTTTACCATACAACCCATTATAAATTGCTTAGCACAAACCTCCACACTCCTCTAATTCTTTCCAGGATCTTAGACTAATAGCTTTTAATTGTATGGTATATTAGAGGAGATGTTTAAAAAGTATTAATATTTATCTGTATGTATTTTATATTCTCATTAATACTAAGCCATTGTGACCTTCTTGCTCATACAAAAGAAAAAACTGAGTATTGAAAAAAAATTGAGTTTGAAAACGAAATTTATTCTCTATTTGTATGCCTGGAGAGAAGGTAGCCTTTGCAAAACCTTCAAACTCATGAGTAATACTCCAATTGCAAACAAACAATGAAAATATCAAATTGGCCTCCAAACATTAAGAAGTAATGATTGGGAGGATAGAAGGTCAGATCAGACTTCTTTAAACACAGCTCAGATGATAGAGCATCTGCCTGCAATGTGGGAGACCCAGGTTTGATCCCTGGGTTGGGAATATTCCCCTGGAGAAGGAAATGACAACCCACTCCAGTACTCTTGCCTAGAAAATCCCATGGACAGAGGAGCCTGGTAGGCTACAGTCCATGGGGTTGCAAAGAGTTGGATATGACCAAGTGATTTCAATTTCACTTTTTTGATTATGCTGTTTTGAAAATCAAATATTAATGTACATTTTGGACCATTGACATGTATTGGAGGATGACACTATGATATCAGGAACTGTTTTAATTTTTACTATTTTATTCCCAATGTTTAACAGAGTACCTTGGACATACATGCCTGCTAAGTGGTTATCTCATGTCCAAATCTTTGCAACTCAATGAACTGTAGCCCACCAGGCTCATCTGTCCATGGGATCCTCCAGACAAGAATATTGGACATAGCATTTATTTTAAAATATTTACTGATTGAATTGTTGTCATTCAGTTGCTCAGTCGTGTCCAGCTCTTTGCGATCCCATGGACTTCAGCATACCAGCCATCCCTGTCCATCACCAACTCCCAGAGTTTACTCAAACTCATGCTCATTGAGTCAGTGATGCCATCCAGCCATCTCATCCTCTGTCACCCTCTTCTTTTTCCACCTTCAGTCTTTCCCAGCATCAGGGTTTTTTCAAATGAGTCAGCTCTTTGCATCAGCTGCTCAAAGTATTCGAGTTTCAGCTTCAACATCAGTCTTTCCAATGAATAGTCAGGACTGATTTCCTTTGGGATGGACTAGTTGGATCTCATTGCAGTCCAAGAGACTCTCAAGTTCAAAATCATAAATTCTTCAGTGCTCAGCTTTCTTCATAGTCCAATTCTGACATCCATACATGACTACTGGAAAAACCATAGCCTTGACTGGATAGACCTTTGTTGGCAAAGTCATGTCTCTGCTTTTGAATATGCTGTCTAGGCTGGTCATAACTTTCCTTCCAAGGAGTAAGTGTCTTTTAATTTCATGGCTGTAATCACCATCTACAGTGATTTTGGAGCCCCCC
>SJYW01042706.1:1208127-1221637 GCA_006410735.1 Raphicerus campestris
TCTGTTGCTTCCAGTATACATCTATTGTTAGTACCTTAGCCTGGGTTATCATCGTCTCTTGCCTGCCTTCCTGTCTCCTATTTACTCATGCTCATTTCTCTGTAGGGTAAAATATGTGGAATTAAGTTCATAGAAAAATATAACTGATTTCTGTAAGCAAATTATTTTAAAATTTTCTTTTGAAGAAACTATATATTTATAACAAGGTATTCTCAGAACACTAATGTCATGCAAATAAATATTGAATTAACAGGAACATGCTGGGGTCCAGCCCCCGCAGGATCTAGGGGAACCTGAAGGAAAAACAGCATCAGCGAATGATTTAGATAGAGAGAGATAAGGAAAGAATATTGTAGATAAGAAAACAGAGGCTAGAAAGAGGCTGATATTCCTTGGTTTACATAGAAAGCTAATAAAGTCTTAGAAGTCCAGGCAGAAAAGTGAACGCAGAGAGCCCCTATGTTCCAAGGGATCAGCCTGAAAAAAAAGAGAAAGAAAAACACGAGGTGAAGAAGCTTCTTCAAGCGAGGCCCAATAGCTTTATTTTTTAAAGGTAATTTTTTATACCTTGTCTTATACATAGAGGGAAATGAAAGATGCAAAGTCATACAGAGTCAGCCCAAACATTACATCTACTTTGTCTTTATCGAAACCAGAATTTTTTCTGCAAACCTTTCCCGTAGACAATGTTGTGTACATTATCTTCTGGCCTTGGAGGCCTGTGAACATTTTATGACCCTCTTTTGATAAAGGCTCCTCAACCAGAAAACTTATTTTCCCTTGAAATGTTTTTTCTTTATATTTCTAATCTATGTCAGCCTCAGAAAGTATTAAACAAGTTACATTTCTCAAGGAGCAAAGGTGCAACGAGTTACAAGAAAGAACCAATTAGCTCAAAAGTTTGATGTGGTTAATTTCAAGGCTACACTTGTTTTTCTTACTTTCCAACTATGTTAACTAATGCACTCCCAGGTGCACAGTGGATAAGAGATATGGGAACTTAGCAACAAGCATTGGCCCAATAATGAAATCCTACATTAGCACTACTCTAATAACTTTTAACTCTTTGAAAGGCTCTATGTTTTAGGCTTTCCATGCCTCTCACAGTTGGGAGGCTGTAAATAATTTTATGCGTAGCTGCGAGAGTCTGGATATACCTACCAAGCAAGCTAGAATGCTAACAGAGGGGGTTAGTCTCTCATGTCCAAGAGACTTATTAGCTATAACCCTAAGTTGATTTTCTCCAGAGAAAGGTGGTCAGGGTTAGCCCCCTGTTAATGTCAGAGGAGTTGGTGAAAGTCACGAAACAGTAAAACAGACAGATTCTGGTTTGGGGATAGATGCTCAAGAAAGCCTAGGGAGCCTGTTGAGTTCTGAAGTCTTGCTTAACAGTTCTCTTCCACATGACCTTGTCATGGGTGGGATCTCCCAAGGTGGCTCCCAGCAGGAACAGAATTAAAGGAGTTGATATATCTTCTAAATGTCATGAAAGCATTATGTACATTTGAACTTGATTCCCTTGGCTATGCTTAAAATTTTTCAACTGGAAAGATATGGCCCAGGTGATTAAATCTAATGGTATGACTTCATTTTACTATATACAAATTTTACTCTGTAATTTTGATGAACAGACTTACAAGGCACTTTAAGATAGAGTGTGAGACACTAGGTTAGTATCCTTTCTATGATTGTCTTATTCCCATAGCTTCTACTAAATGAAAAGACAGAAAAAATAAGGTTTACCCAGAACTTATCTGACAGCTGCTGCACAGACACTATTCTTGAGCACCATTGCTTCCTTGTATGTTAAACAAGCAGTGTTCTCCTTAGGGATACAGTTAATCAGTTATCTCAACCTGGTGAATTTCAGCAGAAGCAGTGTCTGTGTCAACAGTTGTCAACAGTTATACGTTGCTAGGAAATAAGAAATTAGCCTATATGTTTTTCTCTGTTTCAACTTCCAGGTATTTCTCCATACTCTTCCTTCTTGCTGAAGAAGAATGGAGTTGGCTGATCTCCACATCATTTCTAGATTGGAAATGAAACATGAAAGGTTGCAAAACTTCTAAAATAGTCAGAGACATAAAGAAACCAGGTCTCCCCAGGTGGCTCGGTGCTAAAGAATCCATCTGCAATGCAGGAGAGTTCAATCCCTGGGTTGAGAAGATCCCCTGGAGTAGGAAATGGCAACCCACTCCAGTATTCTTTCCTGAGAAATCCCACAGACAGAGGAGCCTGGCGGGCTACAGTTTAAGGGGTTGCAAAAAAGGCAGACATGACTTAGCAACTAAACAAAAACATAAACCAAGGATAAGAGAAAGAGGATCTGATATCAGTGGATTAAATAAATTTTTCATTAGGTAGGAATCCTACTTCATAGGATTGACCTAGCCATTGTCACTGAGAAACAGGAAAACATTTTAGTTTATAAATTATATTGAAAGTACTAGGCTCTGAAATATATATGAAATAAATCTAGGGTAGATGAATACTAGTTTGCTCTTAAAGTGTGATTGAGAGATTACAAAACTTGGCAAAAGCTATGATAAACCAGTGACAAGCAACTAAATCAACAGTGTTTGTCTTTCAGAAAATAGTTTTGGGGACACTGGCATTTGAAATGTATTATAGCTGCCTGCAATAATTATTATCAAGCATATCCAGAGAGCCAGTGCCCCAGATTGTCAGGATTTAAAGCATTTTCTTCCCTAAGTAGAACAGAGGTGAATAAGGATCAGTATCTTTTTATTATTAACAAATGGAGTTTCTCAGAAAATATCAGAAAAATATAATAAATAATAATGTGTCTTCTCCACTGCATCAAAGTGTATTTTTTGGTGTCAGTTTAGTTCAGTCACTCAGTCGTGTCCAACTCTCTACAACCCCATGAACTGCAGCACACCAGGCCTCCCTATCCATCACCAACTCCCAGAGTTCACTCAAACTTATGTCTATCGAGTCGGTAATGGCATCCAGCCATCTCATCCTCGGTCATCCTCTTCTCCCCCTGCCCCTAATCCCTCCCAGCATTAAGGTCTTTTCCAATGAATCAACACTTCACATGAGGTGGCCAAAATATTGGAGTTTCAGCTTTAGCATCAAGCCTTCCAATGAACACCCAGGAATGATCTCCTTTAGAATGGTCTGGTTGGATCTCCTTGCAGTCCAAGGGACTCTCAAGAGTCTTCCCCAACATCACAGCTAAGCATCAATTCTTTGGTGCTCAGCTTTCTTCACAGTCCAACTCTCACATCCATGCATGACCATTGGAAAAACCATAGCCTTGACTAGATGGACCTTTGTTGTATGTAAAGAATAAAAACATAAAGGGATTTACAAATGTCAGGAATGAATATATATTGTTTCCTATAAATTAATAGCCAGAAGCTGATAAAAATTCCAAGCTAAGGAATAACTAAATATTTCAAAACATTTAAATGCATATGAGATACAAATTTTAGATATCAATCAGCAGGCCTCAGATCAGAAAGGTTTTCCAATATTAGTAGATTAAATAATATCCACAAATGAGGATTCTCATTGAAATAGTTTAATGTTCTTTCATATTACCCAGATTATCTATTTCTATCAGAACCAAATCTACTTACAGTCTTTTCTATTACTATTTGTTTTCCTAAGTGTATGATATTCCTAAGATGTATGGAAATTCTCCATTTCCATAAACTTATTCATTCAATAAGTGCTGATTGATTAATAATGTCCCAATTATTTTTGTAGCTGGGTAAAGGATACTAGTAGAGAATTTTAAAAAAAGAACCTTTCCCTCATTAAACTTACATTTGGAAGTGGTAGACAGAAAGTAAACAACAAACACACTAAATTAATTCCATAAGTATATAAAAAGATTATCAGAACCACTGCAAAGAAAAATTAAAAGGAGATAAGAGATATCATATTGTGGGGGGGAGGAGACAATTTAAAATAAGTTGATCATGATAGATACATTGAGAAATAACACTGATAAAAAATAAAAAATTCAGGATAGGAGAGGTCACTGGATATCTAAAAGCAATCATTGCAAACTAAAACAACAGCCAATGGAAAGGCCCAGAGAAGAGAGCATTACAGGTATGCTTAAGGAACAGCAAGAAATAGACAGTGGTCAGTTCAGCTGGATCAAAGTAAGTGACATGGAGAGTCAGAGGGGATGAATTCTGGAAGGTAACAGAGGCTGGTTTTATATAATTTAGAAAATATATATATATATAGTATTATAATTATTATCTTTTACTTTAAGGGAAATGGAGAGTCATTGTGAACTTCTGGGAAATGACATGATATATATTACATATTTTCACAGATCGCTGTGATGAGACAAATTACCTATGGGATATGAGAGGAAGAGTGGAGTAATTAAAGAATTCAAATTTTGGGAGGATTTTGGGGTTTTGCTGGTGAATTGATTGAATAGTTTTGAGCAACTGGTAGAATGATTTAGACTGGGATGGAAGAGGGTTCAGCTGTGGACATTTTCATTTTGAGATGTCCCATCACACACATTATTTAAGCAGTGGTTTATGAGAGTCTGGTGTTAAGGAGAGTTTTGTGCTGGAGATGTAAATTTGGGAAACATTAGCATGAAGAAAGCATGAATTTGTCAACATTAAATTATATACTACTTCTATTCCCCTTAACCCAATAACTTAACAGAATTAAGTTATTGTTTTGCAATTTAATCGTTTAAAACTTCACAAACTGAAACAATTTATATCATGTGTAAGTTTAAACAAATACATGACTATGGTTGCAATTAGTTGCTTAAAATTGGAGAAGGTAATGGCGACCCACTCCAGTGTTCTTGCCTGGAGAATCCCAGGGACCGGGGAGCCTGGTGGGCTGCCATCTATGGGTTCGCACAGAGTCAGACACAACTGAAACGACTTAGCAGAAGCAGCAGTTGCTTAAAATATTTTAGATTCTATTTTTCCGTTCTGTAGGGTACCTAGAATTGAAATCAACTAAATAGGGATATACTTCTCTTTAGCATTTAAAAAGACAAAAAGAACAATTAGCAATGATAGTCATGCACTATTGTATCTAACTGGCAATTCCTGTGTCTATGATACATTATCTAAATAAGCTTCAACTATGAAAGTGGCACAAGATCCAAAACTTAGGAATTACAAGTACTTTAAGCTTTGTGCGTTTCTTATAGATTGTGATTATCTTCATGCCCTGAGGAGTATTTTAGCTGAATTCATTTTTTATTCATTTTCTTACACTGTCATAGTGAATTTTTCACTATGTTTTTAATATAGAGAGCTAATTAGTGAGCAACATCTGTATGAAAAAAAATTCAAAACTAATTTTGATAATTTCCTCCTGGTCATTTTCAAGTGTTTGCTAATGTGCTTGCTTAGTCTTCCTGTTTTATTTGCTTTGTTTTGTTTGACTTGCTTTGAGTTAGCTATAAATATTTTGCTAGTGTCAGCTAAGAATTAAAGAGAAGATAACAGTAGGGAAAATCAACAAATTAATAATATTAAAAACAGTAACAAGCTAGTAGATGTTATGCAGAGAAGTCAGAAAGAAATTGACTCTTCTATTTAGATGATGATGATGATGATGATGATGATGATAGCATCAGTGCATCTTGAGCAGTTCTGTTTCTCAAACTGTGTAATCTTCTTCACCTAAGTCAACTAAAGGACTTGTTAAAATGCAGCTTCTCTAATGCTAATGTACCTATTAATGACAATATATGCAATCAAGGGAAAGATCTGTGCATCCAGGAAATCTATATTTTCTTTCTTTTACATTTTGGAAAATACTGTTGGTATAGTTTATGGTATAAAAATATTTCCTTGTTAATTTATTTGGTTATCATAATACCTATATGCAACAGCTTGAGCAGATGCTATTATCTCCCAGGTTACAGATTCAAAAGAAACATGATCAAAGAGATTAAGTAAATTTCTGACAAAGTAAAAACTTCAACACAGATGTTCTAGTCCCTTGTAATGAACCAATTGAAAGAACAACAACAAAATGATGGTGCTTTAGTTAGATTTGAGTTCTGTCTCCCTCATTTATGAAGTGTGTGCCCTTAGAATGGATATTTAAACTATCTATTCCTCCATTTTATTAGTAAATTTCTTAGTCTGAGTTCTGGGAAAGCCAATTTAGAGATGCTTCCTGTGCAAATGATCTATTAAGGAAATGTTATCAACAAATAAACAGTAAGTACTGATGGAAGAAAGAGTAGGAAGTGGAAAAAGTCAATGTTGTGATTGCAGAAACGTCCTAGAAGACATATGTATACCTACAGCTGATCCATATTGATGTATGGCAGAAACCAACACAATACTGTAATTATCCTTTAGTTAAAACTAAATAAATTAAGAAAAAAAAAGAGAAGCCCTAGCATCAGGCTGATACCCATTGGGAGCTCTGGAGTATAAATGACACCCTAGTTTGTCCTGACTCAAGAAAGTAAGCAGAGTGGACTCCTGCCCTAGTCACTGAGCATCCCAGAAAAGTTATAAAATCAGTTTCTGACAATCTGTGCATATAGGCAAAGTAAGTCCAGTTGCCCTTGGACAGCTCTCAAAGAGTCACGGGTACAGGCTATTAGATGTAAGAGAACACAGAAACAGGAAATACAGATTATTTTAGGAAGAAAAAATTGCAGATTCTAGTACTAGTAAATACAGTTTACTAGTTTACTAGTTATTAGTCCTAAGGTGAGCCACTTTACCTCATTCAAGTCTGTTTTATGTTTTTACCTTTCATGTAAAAAGTTAACAGTAGCCTCTGCCCTGCATTGATATAATAGTGTTAATTGGATCAAAGAGAATGAAAATGCTATTCAACACTTTATAAAAATATAAAGTGCTGTTCTGATGGAAGATAGTCTTTTATTTAAAATATTTTTTATTATTTAAGAGACATTTAGAAATCCTCTTTACTGAGGTTCATATGCTGAAAGGCCTTTGTTCTTTCTGGGAGCAAACTAAATAAGAATCTTCCAATATAGCTCTTCTCTGATTCTAATAATGTATATAGTCCATTGTTTATTATTTTACTTAAGACTATCGTGTTTAAGCAGCCTGAAGATCATTAAAAGGACACTCCTAATTAACACCAAGAGTCTGCATTTAGTGATCCATCAGTTAAAACTGAACCAAAGGGATTCTGCTGCTGCTGAGTCGCTTCAGTCGTGTCCGACTCTGTGCCACCCCATAGATGGCAGCCCACCAGGCTCCCCCATCCCTGGGATTCTCCAGGCAAGAGTACTGGCGTGGGGTGCCATTGCCTTTTCCAAAGGAATTCTGAGGTAATTCTATTTACATCACAGTATTATTCTACGTTTCAACTCTAAGTTTGGAAATTTCGTAGACATTTTGAATTGTGGATTTCATAAATAGATAGGCTGCTTATGCTAAATTTTTTCTTGATCAAATTTAATAATAGCTAAAAAAAAATAGGCCATACTCATATATGTCATTGGAAAAAGTAATATCTTCTAATGAATGCAAGAATCTCCTGACAAGTTCTGGTAGAAAGTTATTGGCAACAAAAGTTGAACACTACAGAATATTCCCAGATCTATTTAGAAGTATCATTCTCTACTTAAGACATGGGATCTGTGTCCAAGAGTGTGTTTCAAATTTATGAGCACAGAATGTAAATTGTTCAATAGGTAATAGCACTTGAAGCCAGGGTGCATTTTACAATGCAACATAATAGAGTCCATAAATTGTGAAGGCTATTTTCATTACACAGAACTGAGTGGTCTTCATTTTCCACATCACTCTAGGAATTTGAAGGAGAATCACATTCACAAGTGTTTGGGCAAGATATATCTCTCAGTAATGTAGAAGTTTCAACCTAATTTGAAAGAATCAAAACCTAAACTTAGAAGTCAGCCCTTATTATCATTCAGTATTATTAGGAAAAATAAATTTGTATTAATTATCTCATATGATCTTTTACCACATTTATTGGGACTACATGACCATTTGTCTCAAGATCACAATTTTTAGTTTTATAAGCGAAGTTGTATTGATTCCTTGGATAATGTTGGAAGCTCTCCTGTGAACATGCAGAGGGGCAAAGCCCAATTTGGAGCAAATATCCTCATGGGCATCTTAGTCAATGGCCTTCGTACTATCAGGAAGTACTGACTATAGGAAATTGTTGACTTCAGGAACAGCCTAATTTCTTCCATCATATTCTTGGTTTTATCTTTATTCACCTAAAACTAGAAATGAAAATTTAGCCTTAGTGAGTACAGAGGAATCTGAAAATCTTAGCCATCTACTGATTCAAAAACCTGTTTTTATATCTTTTTCTTCCTTCTGTAGAAGAAAGGCAATATGACCCATTTTATATTTCATAAGACTCCGTGACTGCTGCATTGAAAGTAAAGCATACTTAATCTTGGACTTTGTTTATAGACCTAAAATTGGTTTTGAACCCAAACTTTACATTTGAAAATCTGCCAAGGTTACATTCGAATGCCACCTCCTTAATTAAGTCTCCTTAAGTTTCTTTGGCAGTTACTCATTTTCTAATGTGTTTTATTCCTGCGTATTATGTACTATGAGAGCTTCCCTGGTGACTTGGTGGTAAAGAATCTGCCTGCCAATGTAAGAGACATGGGTTCGATTCCTGAGTCAGGAAGACCCCCGGGAGAAGGAAATGGCAACACACTATAGTATTCTTGCCTGGAAAATCCCATGGACAAGGGAGACTGGTGGGCTACCTACAGTCTGTGGGGCTGCAAAGAGTTGGACATAAATTAGCGACTAAACACCAGAAAAAAATTATGTATTATTCTTAGTATGATCATTGCTATTAAACTTCTTTGAGAAGTTTCCATACAATGTGTATTTTTGTATTCCTGTCCTTTGTCTCTTCCACAAAATGTTGTTCATTGTTATTGAATTGAATATCATTGTTCATTGTTACTGAATTCAATTGAATTGAATTGTTAGTGTTTTTGAATAGAATAGAATTGAAGATATAATTGGACTGGTGATACTTTCTCAGAACTTCATGAGTTCTTACATTTAATATTTAAGTGAGATTCTAAAGTTGTTTCACATGCTTGAACTGAAACCACCCTTATGCAGGATATCAAGTCTACGTATATGTTTGCTGTCCTCACAGGCAGACCTGCTGATTCAGCTCAAATTGCAAAAAGCTACTAAAGGAACCAAAGAGCCCTCACATTTTAAGGAATGCCTCTCTCTTCAGAAATTCTGTTTTGTTTTTGAGATTTTTTTTCCAAGTGATGCCTGGAGATAATCTTTTTAGGTATTCCAGCAGTAGGCAGATGTTTAAGTGTTTTGTTTTGGTTTTGGTCTGTACTATGAGATCAACACGTTCCACACATTATAGGCTGATGGAAGAAATTAGGCTATTCCTGAAGTCAACAATTTCCTGTAGTCAGGACTTCCTTCTTTCATGCTAAGCAACTTTGAGTTGTCCAGGGCATCCTATACCTTCTCTCAAACTGGCTTATGTAGGTATGACTCTCTTTTCCTGGAATACCACCATCCCCCAACCCTCCTTTTGTGTAGATGACCCCCATTAGTTTTAATGACTTAGCTCATGTACCATCTTATCACCCCAGAAGCTTCCCTTCCTCACCCATCCCAATAAAGATCAGGGTACAATTCTTATTGCACCAGACACATACACCTAATCCAAAGCCATCATGTTGCAATTTTCAAGGTACTTAATGATCTTATTTCTAGACTATAAGCTCCTTGAGAGGAAAAATCAATATATTAATACACACACACACACACACACATATAGCAAGCAAAATGCCTGAAAATTCATAGGCACTTAATCCTGTAGATGAATATTTTCCTTCATTTTCTAAGGAAAACTCTATGACATTAACTATATCAGCTAGATATTTTAGTCAGGGCTCCTGACTATGCATACAAACACTTTTTATATGCATTCAAGTAGGAAAAAAAGCAACATATGATTCCAATGCCCAATGCCACCTGCCCCAGTAGATGGTAGATTTTGTTGCACCAGCTACAGTAAAATTTCTCAGGTTTACCAAATCATATGATTAATTTTGTACCCAAATCATGCTCTTATAATGTGATGTTGACAGGGTGGTAGCAGACAAATTGTCTACAAA
This sequence comes from Raphicerus campestris, assembly GCA_006410735.1. Taxonomy (NCBI): domain Eukaryota; kingdom Metazoa; phylum Chordata; class Mammalia; order Artiodactyla; family Bovidae; genus Raphicerus; species Raphicerus campestris. The sequence goes on from SJYW01042706.1 coordinate 1,218,257, forward strand.
TTTCATATTATTCACTAGTGTGGTATCTGATAAAAAGTTACTTTTATTAGTAACTATAGTTATTATTTCAAATGACAGATCACTATTATCTCATTTACCTACCTGGAGAAAATTTANATGCTCTTATAATGTGATGTTGACAGGGTGGTAGCAGACAAATTGTCTACAAATTTCATATTATTCACTAGTGTGGTATCTGATAAAAAGTTACTTTTATTAGTAACTATAGTTATTATTTCAAATGACAGATCACTATTATCTCATTTACCTACCTGGAGAAAATTTACTTGTTCGCATAAATACAGAGTATAAAATAAATTTTCTGACCCATTTGATCCTATCATATAAGTGATTAATATGATCAAAGCAGGGCCACTTCAATTACCACAGGCATCTCTCACTACTCTCTATGGGAAGTGGTCAACAAGCACTGATTAAGGATTCAGATTAATTTCTGGACTACTGCTGAGAATTTTGATTTGTTGCAGACTCTTAACAAAATGATTTAAGCTGTTTCTAGTAGTTTTCCAAAACTTGTGCCCTTATGTCTCAGATTAGTTATCTCTATCATGTAGATCTCCATTTAATGGTGTCATATAGACACTGTTTAATGTGGAGTTTGAATATAAGGAAAGATTGGACTGAAGTCTTAATGTGTGTTGCCATTATTGCACTGTCAAGGGTATTTTCAGAATGGAAGAATAGCACCAATTAAGAAGAGTGCTTTATTACAGAATATAACTAACTTAGAAGACTTAAATGGTAAGGAGAAGTAAAAGTTAGAACTCTTTCAAAATATGTCTGAAAAAAATTACACTTTGTTTCAGATATCAATGGTGCACTTTTAAGATATGACAGGTAAATGCTGCTGAAAACTGGAATGACCAAATAGGAATATCACTAGGCAAATAGCAAATTGCTAAACATAGTATAACAAGCTGCCTATCATTCCAACCACTCGAGTGGCTCCTGATAGCTGACCATATTCTTTTTCCCAGTTCCACTTCATTCTCTGCACTGTAGCTTTTGCATTCTCTGTGATATGTCCCTGGAACACCTGAAACTGTGCCTTTTGTGACACCTTCTGCTACTGATTTCTCTTATACTCATCTTAAATATGTTTCTTTCTCCATTCTTGCCTAACTCCAATATGATGGTGGGCATACTTCTTTGCTCTATTCACTTGAAGCTTCCATTAGTGCTTAGAGAATTTTCCAGTGTTTGAAAATATTAGCCAGAAGTGAGATATTTTAAGTCAGTTATCCTGACTGACAGATCACCAAACCAAGAGTAATCTTTATGTGAATAGCAAGATCACAGAAAAGGCAGCCACACAAAAGTAACTTAAGCAATGTGATATATCATCTTCAAAGTAAAAAAATAATAATAATTATCCAAATAATATCATCAATTTGGCTTAAACAAAACCATGGACTCATGAAGGATTTTTGAGAATATGTAAAAGACTATAAGTAAGAGAGCTTGTTTTAATAAACTCCAGCACTTTTCAGACTAATTGGATGATCTGACATTTTAAATCGAATGGGTATACTTTGTATATGAACAAAAATCTCTCTTTTTTTCTGATGATTAACTCAGTATGGAAAGATAGGTGATCTAGGTTCTAAAATATTACTATTTGATAAATAGTAACTTGATTTCATTATGTTAGTTCAGTATTTAAATACCTGAAATAAATAGCACAGTTTCTGTAAANTCAGTTCAGTCACTCAGTCGTGTCCAGGAACCGCAGCATGCCAGGCCTCTCTATCCATCATCAACTCCCGGAATCCACCCGAACCCATGTCCATTGAGTCAGTGGTGCCATTCAACCATCTTCTCCTCTGGCGTCCCCTTCTCCTCCTCCCCTCAATCTTTCCCAGCATCAGGGTCTTTGCAAATGAGTCAGCTCTTCATATGAGGTAGCCAAAGTATTGGAGTTTCAGCTTCAACATTAGTCCTTCCAATGAAAACCTAGGACTGATTTCCTTTAGAATGGACTGCTAAGACTCTTAAGAGTCTTCTCTAAGACTATAGTTCAAAAGCATCAGTTCTTTGGTGCTTAGCTTTCTTCACAGTCCAACTCTCACATCCATACATGACTACTGAAAAAACCATAACCTTGACTAGACAGACCTTTGTTGGTAAAGTAATATCTCTGCTTTTTAACATGCTATCTAGTTTGGTCAAAACTATCCTTCCAAGGAGTAAGCGTCTTTTACTTTGATGGCTGCAATCAACATCTGCAGTGATTCTAGAGCCCCCAAAAATGAAGTCAGCCACTGTTTCCCCATCTATTTGCCATGAAGTGATGGGATCAGATGTCATGATCTTCGTTTTCTGAATGTTGAGCTTTAAGACAACTTTTACACTCTCCTCTTTCACTTTCATCAAGAGGCTTTTTAGTTCTTCTGTACTTTCTGCCCTAAGGGTGGTATCATCTGCATATCTGAGGTTATTGATATTTCTCCTGGCAATCTTGATTCCAGCTTGTGTTTCTTCCAGCGCAGCGTTTCTCATGACGTACATGATGCATATAAGTTTAAAAAGCCAGGTGACAATATACAGCCTTGACATATTCCTTTTCCTATTTGGAACCAGTCTGTTGTTCCATGTCCAGTTCTAACTATTGCTTTCTGATCTGCATACAGGTTTCTCGAGAGGCAAGTCAGGTGGTCTGGTATTCCCATCTCTTGAAGAATTCTCCACAGTTTATTGTGATCCACACAGTCAAAAGCTTTGGCATAGTCAATAAAGCAAAAATAGATGGTTTTCTGGAACTCTCTTGCTTTTTCCATGATCCAGCAAATGGTGGCATTTTGATCTCTGATTCCTCTGCCTTTTCTAAAATCAGCTTCAACGTCAGGAAGTTCATGGTTCATGTATTGCTTAAGCCTGGCTTGGAAAATTTTGAGCATTACTTTACTAGCGTGTGAGATGAGTGCAATTGTGCGGTAGTTTGAGCATTCTTTGGCATTGCCTTTCTTTGGGATTGGAATGAAAACTGACCTTTTCCCGTTCTGTGGCCACTGCTGAGTTTTCCAAATTTACTGGCATATTGAGTACAGCACTTTCACAGCATCATCTTTCAGGATTTGAAGTAGCTCAACTGGAATGCCATCACCTCCACTAGCTTTGTTCATAGTGATGCTTTCTAAGGCCCACTTGGCTTCACATTCCAGGATGTCTGGCTCAAGATGAGTGATCACACCATCATGATTATCTGGGTTGTGAACATATTTTTTGTACAGTTCTTCTGTGTATTCTTCCCACCTCTTCTTAATATCTTCTGCTTCTGTTAGGTCCAGACCATTTCTGTCCTTTATTGAGCTCATCTTTGCATGAAATGTTCCCTTGGTATCTCTAATTTTCTTGAAGAGA
>SJYW01042706.1:1224787-1271303 GCA_006410735.1 Raphicerus campestris
AGATAGCCATTTTGCTTTTTTGCATTTCTTTTCTATGGGGATGGTCTTGGTCCCTGTCTTCTATATAATGTCATGAACCTCCATCCATATTCATCAGGCACTCTGTCTATCAGATCTAGTCCTATAAACCTATTTCTCACTTCCACTGTATAATCATAAGGGATTTGATTTAGGTCATACCTGAATGGTCTAGTGGTTTTCCCTACTTTCTTCAATTTAAGTCTGAATTTGGCAATAAGGAGTTCATGATCTGAGCCACAGTCAGCTCCTGGTCTTCTTTTTGCTGACTGTATAGAACTTCTCCATCTTTGGCTGCAAAGAACATAATCAATCTGATTTCGGTGTTGACCATATGTTGATGCCCATGTGTAGAGTCTTCTCTTGTGTTGTTTGAAGAGGGTGTTTGCTATGACCAGTGCATTCTCTTGGCAAAACTCTATTAGCCTTTGCCCTGCTTCATTCTGTATTCCAAGGCCAAATTTGCCTGTTACTCCAGGTGTTTCTTGACTTCCTACTTTAGCATTCCAGTCCCCTATAATGAAAAGGACATCTGTTTGGGGTGTTATTTCTAAAAGGTCTTGTAGGTCTTCATAGAACCATTCGACTTCAGCTTCTTCAGCGTTACTGATCTGGGCATAGACTTGGATTACCGTACTTTAAGTGCCAATAAAACATGAGTTATGTAAATGGTTAGACATGCCAGATCTGGAGGTAAGTGTTCTCAATAGATTTTCTGTTTCTAGGTTCTTCTGTTCTGGGGTCCAAGGTGTTTGTATACTCCTTAGAACTGAGGTGGAGCAGTATTACATTTTGGGAGCTGTGCCATTTTGAGGTTCCACAGTGGGAAAACCTGTGCTCTCTTTAGAATGAATACAACAGTACGTTTCGTTTAGGTAGAATTTGAGTAGAGCCTTCCAGAAAGATCAGTGTGTACTGCCATCTATCTAACATAAGGAAAATATGCAGAGCTGATGCCTTATTTTGATTTACAAAATTGCTCCTTCTTTTTCCAAAAGGATGAATATAGTGATGAAAATGTGCTTCTTGGCTTTCCTAGTGCAGAGTGTAATTAACTGGCACCTGCTGATTTTCTCTGAAATCCTTCAATAAGCTGGTACCAAAGCTACACTAGGTAACTGCAATAGGCTATTCCCAGTCAGTAACTTAGCAAGGTGAAGGGTACTGAGACAGGCCCATTCCTGAGAAATTCAGGACTATACCAATGGGTAACTTGACGAAGATTTCCCATCAACTTTGCCAAAATTATCTTAAAACTCTGTCTAGACTTGAGGCCTTTCCTGTCCCATATTCTTTCCTCCTCCCCAAAAGTGAATGTATCTCACTGTTTGATGGCTTCCCCCACCCCAGTTTTGTAGCGATATAATTTACATGTGTTATTGTAAAGGTTTAAGGTGTGGCATAATAGACTGACTTATTACAGAGGTTTGGCTAGTATCCATTATCTCATATAGATCCAATAAAAGATAAAGAAAAAAAATTCCTTGTGATGAGAAATCTTAGAACTTACTCTTTCAGCTATTTTCATACATATAGTATTAACTATAGTTTTCATGCTATTCAATGATTCAGTCTCCTTTCTACTAACTGATCTATTCAGACTTTCTATTTCTTCCTGATTCAGTCTTAGTTTATATGTTTCTATGAGGTTTTCCATTTCTTCTAGGCTGTCCTATTTGTTGGTGTATAATTGTTCATAGAAGCCCCTCTTGTGATTAATTTATTTCTGTAGTATCAGATTTGACGGCTCCTTTTTCACTCATACTTTTGATTTGGGTCACCTTTTATGAGCTTGGTTAATCTAGCTATAGATTTGTCCATTTTGTTTATCTTAGAGCCTACTTTTAGTTTGGTTAGTCTTTTCTGTTGTTTTCCCTTCTCTGTCTCTGCACCAATCTTTACTCCAGGCATACCTTGGAGATATTATATGTTTGTTTCCAAACCACTGCAATATAGCAAATATTGCATAAAGCAAGTCAAATAGGATTTTTTGTGTGTGGTTTCCAAATGCATGTTTTTACACTATATACAGATATTACTTATAAGTGCTATGTTTACACTATAGTATATTAAGTGTGTAATAGCATTATGACTTAAAAAACAATGTACATACCTTTAATTAAATAATAATAATAATACTGTTGGGAAAAGGGTATAATAGACTTGATCCATGCAAAGCTTTCATTCATAAAATATGCAGTATGTGCAAAGCATAATATAACAACAGTATTACAACACAGTTTGCTTGTATTTCCTTCTTTCTGCTAAATTTGAGCTTGTTTTCTATTTCCTTAAGATACAGAGTTAAATTGAAATCTTTCTTCTTTCTTATTGTGTTTATTGCTAAGAACTTTCTCTTAGAACTGCTTTTTCTGAGTCCCATATGTTTTGGTATGTAATATTTTCATTTTCACATCTCTAGATACTTTATTTCTCTGTTAATTTCTTCTTTTGTCCATTGGTTGTTCAGGAGAGTATTGTTTAATACTGGGCATTCATAAATTTTAGTTTTCTTCTGATTGATTTCTAGAGTCTCTCTGACCGTTATGGTCAGAGAAGTTACTTGGTTATGATTTCAGTCTTCTTGAATTTGCTAAGAATCGTTTTGTGGTCTATCCTAGAAAATGTTTACGTGTAGTTATTAAGAATGCATGGTTTGCTGTGGCCTAATAGAATGATCTATATATGTCTGTTGGGTACAAATAGTTTGTGGTATTGTTAATACCCACTGTCTCCTTATTGATTCTTAGTCTGAATGATCTGTTGTTGACAGTGGAGCATGAACTTTCCAGCTACTGTTATATTGCAGTTTATTTGTCCTTTGAGTATCTCTGTTAGTTGTGCTTTATGTGCGTAGTTGCTCCAATCTTGGGCTCATAAATAGTTACAACTGTTATATCCTCTTGATGCATTGACCCCTTTATCATTATATAGTGCCTTTGTCTGTTTTTACAACCATGCTTAAAGTCTGTTTTCTGTATGAATATACCTGTCCTGCTTTTTCTTTGGTGACCATTTACTGAACTATGCTTTTCTGTCTCTTTACTCTCAGTCTTTGTGTTTCTTTAAGGCTAAAGCAAGTCATTTACAGGAAGCATATTGTTGGATTTAGTTTTTATATCCATTCAGTCACTCCATGTGTTTTGATTGGGGAATTTAATCTATTAGATTGGCCAAAAAGTTCATTCCAGTTTTTCTATTACATGGCAAAATCCAATGAATGTTTTTAGCCCCCCCCAACATTTATATTTAAAGTAGTTATTGATAGAAACTCAATATTGCTATTTTGTTAGTTATTTTCTGGTTGTTTTGAAGATCCATTGTCCTTTTTAATGTGGCTATCTTTTTTCACTTGTTTGGTATTTTATAGTATGAGTATGCTTTGACTTTTATATCAAGTTATTTTGTACATTTACTACAGGTTTTTCCCTTGCATGAAGTTTACATAATTTTAACACTCTGCTTTAAACTGATAATTTCAACAGAATTCCTAAGGCTTACACTATTATTTCTCCTTCCCCTAACATTTTAGGTTTTCAGTGTTATAATTTACATATCTTCTGTATTCTATAACTGATAACAGATTATTATATTATTATTAATTTGTTTTTTTAACTTTTAAATTAGAATTTTAAGTGAATTACNCAGAATTCCTAAGGCTTACACTATTATTTCTCCTTCCCCTAACATTTTAGGTTTTCAGTGTTATAATTTACATATCTTCTGTATTCTATAACTGATAACAGATTATTATATTATTATTAATTTGTTTTTTTAACTTTTAAATTAGAATTTTAAGTGAATTACACACCACCACTACCACAGAATCTAGTTTTGACTATATATTTACCCCATTCAGTGAGTTTTACACTCCCTTTTCATGTTTTTATGATGTTAGCCACTGTCTTTTTATTTCCATTCAGAGCACTGACTTTGGCATTTTCTGTAAGTCAGGTCTGGTGGGAGTGGTTTAGTTGCCAAATTGTATATGATCTTGCCATCTTATGGACTGTAGCCCACCAGGCTTGCCTGTCCATGAGATTTCCCAGGCATGAGTACAAGAGTGGGTTACCATTTCCTTTTCCAGGGTATCTTCCCAACCCAATCGTGTCTGACTCTTTATGAGCCCAGGGACTGCAACACGCCAGGCTTCCATGTGTATCACAAACTCCTGGAGCTTACTCAAGCTCAGGTCCATTGAGTCAGTGATGTGATNTTGTATATGATCTTGCCATATTATGGACTGTAGCCCACCAGGCTTGCCTGTCCATGAGATTTCCCAGGCATGAGTACAAGATTGGGTTACCATTTCCTTTTCCAGGGGATCTTCCCAACCCAATCGTGTCTGACTCTTTATGAGCCCATGGACTGCAACACGCCAGGCTTCCCTGTGTATCACAAACTCCTGGAGCTTACTCAAGCTCAGGTCCATTGAGTCAGTGATGTGATACAACCATCTCATCCTCTGTCGTCCTCTTCTCCTCCCATCTTCAATCTTTCCCAGCATCAGGGGTTTTCCCAATGAGTCAACTCTTTGCATCAGGTGGCCAAAGTATTAGAGTTTCAGCTCCAGCATCAGTCCTTCAAATGAATATTCAGGACTGATTTCCTTTAGGTTTGACTGGTTGGATCTCCTTGCAGTTCAAGGCACTCACAAGAGTCTTCTCCAACACCACAGTTCAAAAGCATCAATTCTTCAGTGCTCAGCTTTCTTTATGGTCCAACTCTCACATCTATACATGACTACTGGGAAAAACAAAGCTGTGACTAGATGGATCTTTCTTGGTAAAGTAATTTCTCTGCTTTTTAATATGCTGTCTAGGTTGGTCATAACTTTTCTTCCAAGGAGCAAGTATCTTTTAATTTCACGGCTGCAGTCACCATCTGCAGTGATTCTGGAGCCCAAGAAAAGAAACTCTGTCATTATTTCCATTTTTTCCCATCTATTTGCCATGAAGTGATGGGACCAGATGCCATGATCTCAGTTTTTTTAATGTTGAGCTTTAAGCCAGTGTTTTCACTATCCTCTTTCACATTCATAAAGAAGCTCTTTATTTCCTCTTCACTTTCTGCCATAAGGGTGGTGTCATCTGCATATCTGAGGTTATTGATATTTCTCCTGGCAATCTTGATTGCAGCTTATGTTTCATCCAGTCGGGCATTTCACATGATGTATTCTGCATATAAGTTAAGAGAGATGGTGATGAACAGGGAGGCATGGCGTGCTGCAATTCATGGGGTCGCAAAGAGTCAGAGACAACTGAGCAACTGAACTGAACTGAAGCAAGGTGATAAAACACAGTCTTGATGTACCCCTTTCCCAATTTGGAACCAGTCCATTGTTCCATGTCTGGTTCTAACCATTGCTTCTTGACCTGCATACAGATTTCTCAGAAGGCAGGTAAGGTGGTCTGAAATTCCCATCTCTTTAAGAATTTTCCACAGTTTGTTGTGCTCCATGCAGTGAAAGGCTTAAGTGTAGTCAATGAAGAAGTAGATGTATTTCTGGAATTCTCTTGCTTTTTCTATGATCTAAGTGATGTTGGCAATTTGACCTCTGGTCCCTCTGCCTTTTCTTAATCCAACTTGAACATCTGGAAGTTCATGGTTCACATACTTTTGACACCTGGCTTGGAGAATTTTGAGCATCATTTTACTAGCATGTGAGATTAATGCAATTGTGTGGTTGTTTGAGCATTCTTTGGCATTGTCTTCTTTTGGGATTGGAATGAAAATGGACATGTTCCAGTCCTGTGGCCACTGCTGAGTTTTCCAAATTTGCTGACATATTGAGTGCAACACTTTCACAGCATCATCTTTTAGGTTTTGAAATAGCATAATTGGAATTCCATCACCTCCACTGGCTTTGTTCATAGTGATGCTTCATAAGGCCCACTTGACTTTGCATTCCAGGATGTCTGGCTCAAGATGAGTGATCACACCATCATGATTATCTGGGTCATGAAGATCTTTTTTGTGCAGTTCTGTGTATTCTGGCCACCTCTTCTTAATATCTTCTGTTTCTGTTAGCTCCATCCTATTTCCATCCTTTATTGAGCCCATCTTTGCATGAAATGTTCCCTTGGTATCTCTAATTTTCTTGAAGAGATCTCTAGTCTTTCCCATTCTGTTATTTTCCTCTATTTCTTTGCATTGATAGCTGAGGAAGGCTTTCTTATCTCTCCTTGCTATTCTTTGGAACTCTGCATTCAAATGGGTATATTTTTCCTTTTGCCTTTCACTTCTCTTCTATTCACAGCTATTTCCAAGGCCTCCTCAGACAACCATTTTGCCTTTTTGCATTTTTTTCCCTTGGGGATGGTCTTGATCTGTGCCTCCTGTACAATGTCATGAACCTCCATCCATAGTTCTTTAGGCAGTCTGTCCATCAGATTTAATCCCTTGAATCTGTTTCTCACTTCCACTGTATAATCATAAGGGATTTGATTTAGCTCATACCTGAATGGTCTAGTTGTTTTCCCTACTTTCTTCAATTTAAGTCTAAATCTGGCAATAATGAATTCATGGTCTGTGCCACTGTCAGCTCCCGGTCTTCTTTTTGCTGACTGTATAGAACTTCTCCATCTTTGGCTGCAAAGAATATAATCAATCTGATTTCATTATTGACTATATGGTGATGTCCATGTGTAAAGTCTTCTCTTGTGTTGTGGGTGTTTGCTATGACCAGTCATTCTTTTGGCAAAATTCTAAGAGCCTTTGCCCTGCTTCATTCTGTACTCCAAGGCCAAATTTGCTGTTACTCCAGGCATTTCTTGACTTTCTACTTTTGCATTCCAGTCCCCTATAATGAAAAGTACATTTTTTGTGTCTATTAATTCTGGAAGATCTTGTAGGTCTTCATAGAACGATGCAACTTCAGCTTCTTCAGCGTTACTGGTTGGGACATAGACTTGGATTACTGTGATAGTGAATGGTTTGCCTTGGAAATGAACAGAGATCATTCTGTCGTTTTGGGAATTGCATCCAAGTACTGCATTTTGGACTCTCTTGTTGACTATGATGGCTACTCCATTTCTTCTAAAGGATTCTTGCCCTCAGTAGTAGAAATAATGATCGAGTTAAATTCATCCATTCCAGTCCATTTTAATTTGCTAATTCCTAAAATGTCAGTGTTCACTCTTGCCATCTCCTATTTGACCATTTCCAATTTACCTGGACCTAACATTCTAGGTTACTATACAATATTGCTCTTTACAGCATCAGACTTTGCTTCTATCACCAGTCACATCCACAACTTGGTGGTATTTTTGCTTTGACTCTGTCTCTTCATTATTTCTGGAGTTATTTCTCTACTCTTCTCCAGTATCGTCTTGGGCACCTACCGACCTGGGGAGTTCATCTTTCAGTGTCCTATCTTTTTGCCTTTTCATACTGTTCATGGGTTTCTCAAGGCAAGAATATTGAAGTGGTTTGCAATTCCCTTCTCCAGTGGACCACATTTTTTCAGAACTCTCCACCATGACCCATCCATTTCTGGTGATTCTACACAGCATGGCTCATAGTTTCATTGAGTTAGACAAGCCTGTGGTCCTAATGATCAGATTTGTTAGTTTTCTGTGATCCTGGTTTTCTGTCTGCCCTATGATAGAGAAGGATGAGAGGCTTATGGAAGCTTCCTGATGGAAGAGACTGACTGAGGAGGAAAATGGGTTTTGTGTTTCTGATGGGCCAGGTCCATGTTCAATAAATCTTTATCCAATTTTCTGTTGATGGTTGGGGCTGTGTTCCCTCCCTGTTATTTATCTGGGGCCATACTATTGTGGAGGTAATGAAGATAATGGCAACCTTCTTCAAAAGTTCCCATGTATACATTGCTAAACTCAGTGTCCCCAACCCTGCAGCAGGCCACCACCAACCCATGCCTCTGCTGGCAATTCCTGGACACTCACAGGCAAGTCTGGGTCAGGCTCTTGTGGGTTCACTGCTCCTTTCTCCTGGGCCCTGGTGTGCATAAGGTTCTGTTTGTGCACTCCAAGAGTCTATTTCCCTAGTCCTGTGTAAGTTCTGGTGTCTCTATGGTGGGGTTAATGGTGACCTCCTCCAAGAGGGCTTATGCCGTACCCAGGTCCACTGCTGACCCGTACCTCCACAGGGGACACTAAAACACAGTTCTGTCTTGGTCTCTGGGTCCTGGTGTGCACACGGTNGCTCTTGTGGGTTCACTGCTCCTTTCTCCTGGGCCCTGGTGTGCATAAGGTTCTGTTTGTGCACTCCAAGAGTCTGTTTCCCTAGTCCTGTGTAAGTTCTGGTGTCTCTATGGTGGGGTTAATGGTGACCTCTTCCAAGAGGGCTTATGCCATACCCAGGTCCACTCCTGACCCGTACCTCCACAGGGGACACTAAAACATAGTTCTGTCTTGGTCTCTGGGTCCTGGTGTGCACACGGTTTGTTTAAGCCCTCTAAGTCTCTGGTGGGTATGGGGTTTGATTCTAAATGTGATTTCGCCCTTCCTACCATCTTGCTGGGGCTTCTCCTTTGCCGTTGGATATAGGGTATCTCCTCAAAGGTGCTCCAGCGCTGCACAGCTGCCGCTCCAGTGCTGCACAGCCACCTCGTGGTTCTTGGAGTTCACTAAATATTTTAAAGAATTATTATGAATTCTCTGATAATTCATAGATCTTTATTATTGGTTATTAGAGCTTTATTATTAAATAGCTTCCTTTGGTGTTCTCATAATTACTCCATTTTTTCATGATCCTTGATTTCCTTACCTTGGTTCCTCTGACTGGATAATTTCAAATATTCCTATCTTCCATGTTGCTGATCCTGCCTATTAATGGTCTGAGACTGCTTTTGAAGCTCTCTAGTGAATTCTTCTGTTCAGTTATTGTATTTTTAGCTGTAGAATTTCTGTTGTTGTTGTTGTTTGATGGTTTAAATTTGTTATTTTTTTTCATCCATTATTTTCCTAATTTCATTTAGTTGTCTATGTGTTCCTGGAGTTCACTAAACATTTTAAAGACTTATTCTGAATTATCTGATAGTTCATAGCTCTTTNTTTTCTAACCAGAGGTCTTTTCCTTAATAAAGCTCTTGCATGTTTAATCCCATCCTGGTGTCTGCTGCTCAGAGAATCCAGCCAACCTAATGAACAAAGTGAAAACATTTTCAATAATTGCTTTTGTATAACTGGAAAGCAAGTAGAAATTTCATGACCAAAACATATCCATGGTGGAGTGCAATGTAACTAAAACCTAGGTTCTGTGCTACCTCTGTTTTTTCATCTGCAGCGAGTGAGTTCAGATCCTCTCCAGATTTCATTCATGGTTGTAGCATATACTTCCATTCTAAACACATCCATTATCTTTTCACTTTTTTGCTTTGGGGCTTTCTTGAAGCTGTGGTGACTACTCAGGTAATTGGCAGATACAGTATGGATAGTCTGGGGAGTTCCCTGGGGAAATATTCAGTAGACACCTGTCCCAGCCCTTATTCTTTAAATAGATCATTCTGGAAGTCTTCTCTGAGCTTCTCCGAGATCCCTGCAGAATTGACCCTATACTTCCTAGAGTAGCAAACATCAGCAACATAATTACTTTTGGCTTTCTTCCTTCCTTGTCCCACTCTCTTCCATTCTTCCCTCCGGATTTCTGGGATAACTTCCAAGTATACTACCTGCATCAAAGCCATTATCTCAGGCTCCACTTTGAGAGAACCCCAAGGCAAGGTATCATGTCTTGAAAATGGTGACATGAATTTTTAAGATGATTTATTTCTCTCATGAACATTACACCAAATGTTAATATGGTATATATGGCACTTAGTAATTTGGTCCCTTGGCTACTCTTTAATCACTCACAACTCTTCTGCATACACTGCGTTCCATCCATATCAAATAACATATAATTCTGTTGATAATGAAAGTGTCTTGTTACCCCCCAACACTATACCTTTCACATGCTAGTTTTTCTTTCTCCGTCAACCTGAGGAAAATAGAAAAGTTCATTTACCAGTGCTGACTCTTTAGTTACTCACCTGGGCAAATTAGCAATAGGTATAGAGGATTTTGCAATAGCACATATCACACTGCATTGTCATTTTAGTTCATATGCCTGACTTCCTTACTGGAAGAGAAGATAAGGACAAAAATCTTGTCTTCGAGTGGCTTCACATTGTACGGAACTTAAAAGTTTCTCAAATATGATATTATACATGTTTCAATGCCATTATTTTTTCCCCACAAATGAGCAATGCACTTAACAAAATACTTATAACACAATAAGATATGATATAGAAATAGTATAAATGTGAAGACTTTAATATTAACTGTCTTGTTCTGGATACATGTAGTATCATACAATAATAATTTTATTTACTAACTGAGCTTTTTAATAGCTAATAGCTAAGTTTTATACCATAATTAAAGCAAATGTTAAATTTAACTAGTAGAGGAAATGGTTTTATCCTGGAAATTCTCTTCCCTGTGTAATCTGACCAGAGAATCTCATTTTTTAAATAGGTTTTAAATGAAAAGGGAAAGAAATTCACCAACTTCTGCTTATATAGTATAGTACTAACATTGCAATATCTCTCTTGATCTTTATTGACCAATTTAGAAAAATCAGATATTACTGTTTCCATTTAAAAGACAAGGAAACTAAAACTTTAAAAGTTAAAATGAATATCTCAAAAGCACACAGATGAGAACTACAAGGCTAAGATTTCAATCTAGGCATGCTAAACTTTATCTAAATACTCATGTCATTTGACTCAAACCTCCAGGCATTATCTTAACTGACTTGAGACAAAATGACAGATGCTATACAAGAACTAAAGCCAACACATTGTGTTACCATATTGCCAGATATCTAATGTTGAGGGAGCATATTCTGGAATGAAAATATTATTTTAATAATGATATTACAAAATAAAGACTCAGTACATAACATGAATAAGAATGTTTTTATAGAGTTAAAAATACTCTAACCATATGATCTAGAAATTCAAAACCTAGGTCTTTACCCAACAAAAAATGAAAAGGTATGTCCACACAAAACCTGTAAGTGGAATATTTATGACTGCTTTATTCATAACCACTCAAACTGGAAGCAAGATGTCATGTACATCAAGGGAAAGAACACACTAAAAGGGGAGAAATTAACAATTAACCATTACATAAAGCAACATGGATATATCTTAAAAGCATTATGTTACCTAAAAGAAGTCACACAGTATGATTCCATTTATACGATAATCTGAAAAAGGCACAACTATAGGACAGACATAAGAACAATGGATACCAGGGGCTAGTGGTAGGGGAGCAGGTTAACCACAAACTTTTGGAAGTGATGGGAAATGTTCTATATTTTGAGATAATGGTTATGTGACTATATACATTTGTCAGAAATTCATTGACAAATGAATTGCACAGCTACCGAGTCTATTTTACTCTATATAAATTGAAAGAAAAAAGTGAAAGTCACTCAGTTGTGTCTGACTGACTCTCTGTGACCCCACGGACTGTATGGAATTCTCTAGGCCAAAATACTGGAGTGGGTAGCCGTTCCCTTCTCCAAGGATCAAACACAGGTCTTCTGCACTGAAGGCAGATTGTTTACCACCTGAGCCACCAGGGAAGCCCCTACATAAATTATACCTCACTAAACCTGAGTTAGAACATAGAAGATACATGGGTCCTATAAAATATTTGAATAAAAGATAAGATATATATACAACCTTTATATACTTGTGAAAAGTATGATTGAAGATGTAAAGTCTTTTCAGATTAAACACTAGGTCAAATGCAATTATAATCAAAATCCCTTGCAAAGTATCAAGCAATTTCTAATATTTACATGCAGGTGCTAAAGACAAGATTAAGCATGATATTTTGAAGGCGCACAGGTTGGAGTGGCTTGCTTTAATCAAGATATCAGGGCTTATAAAGCTGTAGTAATTAAAATATTTTCCTATTGATTCAGAGAAAGATCAATAGGAGAAACAGAGCACTCTTGAGGAGAATAAAGTTTCTGCGGGACTTTTGGGCTTCCCTGGTGGCTCAGAGGTTAAAGCATCTGCCTCCAATGCAGGAGACCCAGGTTCGATCCCTGGGTCGGGAAGATCCCCTGGAGAAGGAAATGGCAATCCACTCCAGTATTCTTGCCTGGAGAATCCCATGGACAGAGAAGCCTAGTAGGTTACAGTCCACGGGGGTCTCAAAGAGTCAGACATGACTGAGCGACTTCACCTCACCTGTATATATATTAGAGAATGCATTAAAAATCAAAGAGGGAAAAGTAGTTACTTGGTAAACAATATTAGGACAATCCATTTCCACTATAAAATTAGATGCCCAAGTCAAGTCATGAACAAAATTACTATGTATATGATATAGACCTAAACATGAAATTTTAAAAAAAAGAGATAAGTAATTCTGCCTATCATAACATTTAAAACTTCTACAGTAAAAAAAGACTATTGAGTTAACAGAGAAATAAACTGAAAAAATACCACCACATGCACTACAGGCAATAGAAAAACTTAAATGATTCCTATCAATCAGTCTATAAGAATATGATAAATAATCCAATAGAAAAAAGACAAAAAATATGGGTAAATCAAGGAAGAAAACAGACACAGTATCATTAGTGGTTGAGAAAAAAATGCAAAACAAAACAAGATGTCATTTAAAACCCATTAAACTGGCAAAAACTATGTTAACTCCAAATGATAAGATATAGGAATGAAAATCTCATACACAGCCAGTTGGAGGATAAACTGGGTTTGAGGGGCAATTTGGCAATATCTTCTCAAGTTGAAAATAAGAATATTCTACAACCCAACAGCTCCATTTCTCAGCATACTCTAACACGTTCATGTAAGATAAATGAACAGAAATACACAGGGACATCCACAAGCACTGTTTGTAATACGGAAACATATCATTATTAGAATTTATATTTCTCTCCTCTGGATACTTGAACCAAATGGAAATATAGGCAAACAAAAAGCTTCAGAAATTGTAGTTCAGCATCCTCATTAAATATACTCAGGAAAACCACATGCAAAGAAGTTGACCTAACCAAAAGGACCAAAAACTAACTTCCTCATAATGAAGATACTTTTGTTTCCATGGATGGCCACCAAACTCTTGGCCATTGACTATCTACATCTGTTCAGTTTATTTCCTCACTGGTACTATATNGAAAAATATCATTATTAGAATTTACATTTCTCTCCTCTGGATACTTGAACCAAATGGAAATATAGGCAAACAAAAAGCTTCAGAAGTTGTAGTTCAGCATCCTCATTAAACATACTCAGGAAAACCAAATGCAAAGAAGTTCACCTAACCAAAAGGACCAAAAACTAACTTCCTCATAATGAAGATACCTTTGTTTCCATGGATGGCCACCAAACTCTTGGCCATTGACTATCTACATCTGTTCAGTTTATTTCCTCACTGGTACTATATAAAAAATTCCCATTCTGGCAGAAGAAGGTGTTTCATTCTATTTTTGCAGATTTAGGGTATATATTGTGATGAATTAAGTGCAACAAGATTATAATTAACTTACAGCTGTGCTCAGACTTCAAAATTTATTTCCCAAACTACAAGAAAGGAATAGAATCCCTATTCACACCGCTATGACTTATGTCACATTGTCTTTCTATTACCACACTTAAAAAAATTTTTTTTGTTCTTAAGTGAAAGTGCAAGTTGCTCAGTCATGTCTCTTTGTGACCCCATGGACTATACAGTCCATGGAATTCTCCAGGCCAGAATACTAGAGTGGGTAGCATTTCCCTTCTCCAGAGGATCTCCCCAACCCAGGGATTGAACCCAGGTCTCCCGCATTGCAGGCGGATGCTTTTAAAGCGTTGAAATTACTGGAACATCATTTCAAGAAGGCATCATTTAAGCATCAGCTTTTACTTTTAATCAGAAACAGAGTCTGCTTTTTTTTTTTTTCTTTTTCTTTTTCTGGTCATTATACTAATCCAGTTCATTTTAGTTCCTTCTGAGAGGAATAGGTGAAAATAAACTTTCTCAGTTGTGGATGAACTAGATTATGTTATTAGCCAATTAGCATGTCCTACCTTCAGGAAGGACCTCCAGTAATAACATAAACCCAAAACGTTTATATACAAGACTTAAAATGATAATTTGATGCTTTATTTTTTTATTGTTCATTCTTCTATATTTTTATTCTAGAAAAATATCCTATTACTACAGTCAATATTTATTCCTAATGGTTTTATTAGGCCATTCACTCATGTTGCTTAAGAATTATATGTTTTGAGAATTAGTAGTAGAGTCTTATTTTTCCCTGATAATTAAAAATTTTTGTTCAATAAGCTACTTATATTCAATAAGCTACAAAACTCTGCAGACAGAAATCGTACCGTCTTATATAGCCAAGTAGATACAATCCATTACACATATGTTCTCAAGATAAACAATAACTAGTCAAGTAAGAGAACAGCACAATTTGTCACACATAATTCATCTTAAATTCACTTGGTAATTGAGGTGACCATTTATGTCAGCTAATTGACTTTATTCAAAGGAACAATAAAATTCTCATATCTTTATGACAAGAGGTAATTTTGCTACTTGAAATGAGTGTCCCAGACAAAATTAATCTCCTACCTTCACACAGAAACTGAGAGATGGAAATGCTTTCTCACTTTCTCTGTAATAAAGCTGGGGTCATACAGCTGGCCAAAGGCTTATTTGGCTTTCAAACGGATTTACATACTTTCAGAAAGAGAAAAAAGCTTTCAAGTTTCCTAAGGTAAATGCTTCAGGAAAAGAAGGAAGAAAGTTACTTCCTTTATTTTCAACAGGGAAATCTAAACTTCTTCTTTTTATTTTGTACTTCTCCTTACACAACAAAGCTGCCAGTCAGAAACTGGGCAATGTATTTCCTCCTATCTTTCTCAAGTATAGCGTGAAAGTTCTTTTTCTTAGTTGGGTGGAGTAAATCTGGTAAAACCAAAGAACAACCAAAAACTACGTACCTTTTATTTTAGGAGTGGTAACTCGTTATCTATCAGCTTCTTCAGCAAGAACTCTGACAAGAGAAATTGGAATTACTTGCCTTTGGGTCATTCAGAACACACTCTTGAAGGGAGAGTTGAGTTAATTAAGCTGGAACTGCAAATATGTTCAACAGGGAGGAGGAGAAGAGGGCTCCCATTCTGGCAGGAAGGGATCATCCATTCTGGCAGGAAGTCAGTGGCACAGATGAAGCTAACATTTTCAAATTCTTGTCCCTAGTTCCTTTTCCCCACCTACCTACAAGTTGGTGTTAAGGGGCTGCACGTACAGTTCAGTGGTGCTGCTACTGCCCAGTCCTGTCTCAGACTTCCTCTTGATTTACCTTCAAGACTTTGGTTCACTATTTTGACATCCTAAGTAAGGGTGAAATTTATAGCACGTGATGGCCAAAAATTACCAGCACCAAGACAAGTAAACAAAAGAAATTACATAGGAAAAAAATGCTGGTTGGAGATGTGAGAATAAATAATCAAATAGCTAGAAATATCTCCTTATGTGACCCTCTTCTGATCAGCAGCATTGTTCAGTCGGGGACATTTTCCCCCAGAGGTGGTGCTTTGAATGGGCGCATTTATATTTGAACATAATTATAATAAGTTATAAGAGGTGGTCCTAAGATGGTGGAGGAATAGGATGGGGAGACCACTTTCTCCCCAACAAATTCTTCGAAAGAACATTTGCATGCCGAACAAATTCCACAGAACAACTTTTGAATGCTGGCAGAGGACATCAGGCACCCAGAAAAGCAGCCATTGTCTTCGAAAGGAGGTAGGACAAAATATAAAAGATTAAAAGAGAGACAAAAGAGGTAGGGATGGAGATCCAGCCCAGGAAGGGAGTCTTTTAGAGAGAGAAGTTTCCAAACACCAGGAAACACTCTCTCCAGCAGGTCTGTGGCAAGCCTTGGAATCTCAGGGGGCAAAATAACCGGGAGGAAAAATAAATAAATAATTAAAACCCACAGATTAAGTGCCTAAGGGCAACTCCCAGCGGTGCAACAGCCCAGATGCTCGCATCCCCCACTAGCAAGCCAGGGAGAGACAGGGAGGAGCAGCAGGCATTGCTTACAATAAGGACCAGGCCTGAATGCCCTGAGGGCAATCTGAGGCAACTAGCTTGAGAAAGCAGCCAAAACTGTGGGATAGCTATCCCTAGATCTTGCGAAAAGCCTTAACCACCACCAAGCACTCACAGAACAAAGGACTGAGCAGAGCTAGCTGCCTGCAGACCAGCCCATCCCCCACTGGAGACAGGCAGGCAGGGCAGCCAGAGCTGGAAGGGGGCAATCACGGCACCAGAGAGGCATCCTATACCAAACTGCAAGCAGACTTCACTACCAACTGAGCTATCAGGTAAGCCCTAATATGTCAGACAGTGTTAGTTAATTTGAGGTGCAACATTTGTAAACATTTTCAAAAACACTGGATATTTACCATATAACTATTATCATGAAACATGCAGTTATCCTTATAAACCACAAGAATATAAAGAGAAAAGAATCATGCCTTGATACGTGATACTCTAAGCATTTTCTAATTTGCTGTTAGAGTTCTTCCATTTTAGAAAAACCTAAAATTAATATATACATCTTATCAGACGGCATGGATAATAGTGCCACTGAGACTGACAATACAGGAAGAAAAAATCGCAGGAAAAGGGGATGAGTTCAGTTTTATATGAAAAGCCTGGATATGGGAATTTATCCTGTAGATAGATAGTTAAAAGTCTATTCTTACAGGAGAGACCTAGAAAAACAAATGTAGGTGGTATAATCTTTGATAGGCCAGGGTTAGCCATACTGTAAGCCTAATGAAGCAGTATATAATAGCAGCAGAAGTATATGAATATAGAAGACTAAAAGTTTCTTTGTATATGTGTTAACAAGACCTTTATCCTAGCCTAACGACCCAATGGCAGCAAGCTCAGTTTTGGTCTCCTCTATGTTAGCAGCTAAAATAATTGAGCTTCCTCAATACTCTGGATCTAGGGAATAGTGAAAATGACAAATCTGTCCATTTTTTGGATTCCTTTGTCTTGTATATATTATTTTTACTCTTTTTATGATTAAATAATAAAACAGAAGTGAAAGCAATTTAAATTAAAAAAAAAAAAAAAAGACTTCATTGTTAACCCAGACTTGGATGGTCGACATCTGCTGGGAGGGTCACAGCCAGAGATCAGCTTCCCAGAAGAGAGAAGGTACACCCGTTGTACACCCAGAAAACCAAGCAGCTGGGATGGGGGAGGGGATAAGTCGCCTTCAACTGGGGACGACTACGAGTGCCAACGTACTGATCACCTGAGCTGCTCAGACCAGGAAGGACGCAAAACACAGGCCCAACCAAGTCTGTGCCTTTGTGGAGTACCTGAGAACCTGAACCTGAATGGCTTAGACTTGGGAAGTACATGCAAACCAGGGCACACATCAGACAGTTCCTGGCAGAGCAACCTAGAGTCTGAGCAGTGAAGACTGGGAAAGCACACACACCGTGAGCAGGGGCAAACCCAGTGTGGCTGAATCAGTGTGAACATACACCAGTGATATTTGTTGGCAGTGTTCCTCCCTCCTCAAAGCACGACTGAACAAGCCAGCATAAAAAGGTTGACCACCACTGCACCCCTTCCGTCAGGGCGGAAATTAGACACTGAAAAGACTGAAAATCAGCAGAGGGAACCGCTTTGGAAGTGACAGGTGCAGTAGAATAAAACCCTACAGTTAGCGCCGACTACATAGGAAGGGCCTACAGAACATGAGAAGTGCAAGCCGGACCAAGGAACTATCTGAAAATGAACTGACTCACACTGTCCACAATAGCTGCAGAGAAAGTCTTAGATATATATTTTACTATTATCAATTTTTTAATTTAGAAAAAAACTTTTGTTATTTTTAAGTCCTCATTACTCTTTTAATTTTCATTTTTATAAAATACTATTACCTTACCAAAAAAAAAGACTATTTTTGAAAGCAAACTTCATATATATATATGAAGTTATAAAATATATATATATACTTTATAACTTCTGTGACTTTGTGTATTTTTGTTTGTTTGTTTTTTTAATATTCTATTTTTGAGAATCTAACCTCTACTCAAGATTTTTTATCTTTGTTTTTTGGTATTAGTTATCAACTTTGTACCTTTAAGAACCCAATCTTCGGTACCCATTTTTACTTGGGATCGAGATCACTGGTCTGGTTGCTCTCTTCCCCTTTGACTCTCCTTTTTCTCCACCAGGTTGCCTCTATCTCCCCCCTCCCCTTGTCTTCTCTACCCATCTCAGTGAATCTCTGTGTGTGTTCTGAGCTGTGGAGAACACTTAGGGAACTGATTACTGGCTGGATCTGTCTCTCTCCTTTTGATTCCCCCCTTTATCTTCCTGGCCACCTCCGTCTCCTTCCTCCCTCTTCTCTTCTCTGTGTAACTCCATGAACATCTCTGAGGGATCCAGACTGTGGAGAGCACATAGGTATATACAGTTTGCTACCTACCTCTAGTAAGGTGAGGTGTAAGATAGGACCCTTACAGAATCAGGGATCAGTTATCAGGTCCAAGTGTCTTTAATCTGGCCTTCTCATAAAATATATACATTAGGTACTCACATATTGCATGAATACCTAGCATTTGTCCACTGCATATGTCAGACTTTACAACTGATACAGTTTGGGTCCTCAAACTGAGATATACATTTCTCACTGCTTACTGTTCTATGGCTTATGAAATATTCTCACCAACATTATCTTCATCTACTTTTACCCTTCATCCAATCCTTGAGAAACCCCAGAATCCAAGAAAAGTGTTAAAATATAAATGTGAAGTTTTAACTAGGAAATAATCATGTGCATATAGTTGTTGATATCTTAGGTATTTAAAAGTTGTTTTTAAACAAATAGACATATATAAAATTGAAATATATCCACAGACATAAAAAACAAACTTGTGGNGTTAAAATATAAATGTGAGGTTTTAACTAGGAAATAATCATGTGCACATAGTTATTGATATCTTAGGTATTTAAAAGTTGTTTTTAAACAAATAGACATATATAAAATTGAAATATATCCACAGACATAGAAAACAAACAAACTTGTGGTTACAAAAGGGAAAAAGAAATAGGATAAATTAGAAGTTTGGGATTAACGTATTCTGTGTTTTGTATAAAATAGATAACCAACAAAGGCCTACTGCTGTCTCTTATACACATCTCAAGTATAGCGTGAAAGTTCTTTTTCTTAGTTGGGTGGAGTAAATCTGGTAAAACCAAAGAACAACCAAAAACTACGTACCTTTTATTTTAGGAGTGGTAACTCGTTATCTATCAGCTTCTTCAGCAAGAGCTCTGACAAGAGAAATTGGAATTACTTGCCTTTGGGTCATTCAGAACACACTCTTGAAGGGAGAGTTGAGTTAATTAAGCTGGAACTGCAAATATGTTCAACAGGGAGGAGGAGAAGAGGGCTCCCATTCTGGCAGGAAGGGATCATCCATTCTGGCAGGAAGTCAGTGGCACAGATGAAGCTAACATTTTCAAATTCTTGTCCCTAGTTCCTTTTCCCCACCTACCTACAAGTTGGTGTTAAGGGGCTGCACGTACAGTTCAGTGGTGCTGCTACTGCCCAGTCCTGTCTCAGACTTCCTCTTGATTTACCTTCAAGACTTTGGTTCACTATTTTGACATCCTAAGTAAGGGTGAAATTTATAGCACGTGATGGCCAAAAATTACCAGCACCAAGACAAGTAAACAAAAGAAATTACATAGGAAAAAAATGCTGGTTGGAGATGTGAGAATAAATAATCAAATAGCTAGAAATATCTCCTTATGTGACCCTCTTCTGATCAGCAGCATTGTTCAGTCGGGGACATTTTCCCCCAGAGGTGGTGCTTTGAATGGGCGCATTTATATTTGAACATAATTATAATAAGTTATAAGAGGTGGTCCTAAGATGGTGGAGGAATAGGATGGGGAGACCACTTTCTCCCCAACAAATTCTTCGAAAGAACATTTGCATGCCGAACAAATTCCACAGAACAACTTTTGAATGCTGGCAGAGGACATCAGGCACCCAGAAAAGCAGCCATTGTCTTCGAAAGGAGGTAGGACAAAATATAAAAGATTAAAAGAGAGACAAAAGAGGTAGGGATGGAGATCCAGCCCAGGAAGGGAGTCTTTTAGAGAGAGAAGTTTCCAAACACCAGGAAACACTCTCTCCAGCAGGTCTGTGGCAAGCCTTGGAATCTCTGGGGGCAAAATAACCGGGAGGAAAAATAAATAAATAATTAAAACCCACAGATTAAGTGCCTAAGGGCAACTCCCAGCGGTGCAACAGCCCAGATGCTCGCATCCCCCACTAGCAAGCCAGGGAGAGACAGGGAGGAGCAGCAGGCATTGCTTACAATAAGGACCAGGCCTGAATGCCCTGAGGGCAATCTGAGGCAACTAGCTTGAGAAAGCAGCCAAAACTGTGGGATAGCTATCCCTAGATCTTGCGAAAAGCCTTAACCACCACCAAGCACTCACAGAACAAAGGACTGAGCAGAGCTAGCTGCCTGCAGACCAGCCCATCCCCCACTGGAGACAGGCAGGCAGGGCAGCCAGAGCTGGAAGGGGGCAATCACGGCGCCAGAGAGGCATCCTATACCAAACTGCAAGCAGACTTCATTACCAACTGAGCTATCAGGTAAGCCCTAATATGTCAGACAGTGTTAGTTAATTTGAGGTGCAACATTTGTAAACATTTTCAAAAACACTGGATATTTACCATATAACTATTATCATGAAACATGCAGTTATCCTTATAAACCACAAGAATATAAAGAGAAAATAATCATGCCTTGATACATGATACTCTAAGCATTTTCTAATTTGCTGTTAGAGTTCTTCCATTTTAGAAAAACCTAAAATTAATATATACATCTTATCAGACGGCATGGATAATAGTGCCACTGAGACTGACAATACAGGAAGAAAAAATCGCAGGAAAAGGGGATGAGTTCAGTTTTATATGAAAAGCCTGGATATGGGAATTTATCCTGTAGATAGATAGTTAAAAGTCTATTCTTACAGGAGAGACCTAGAAAAACAAATGTAGGTGGTATAATCTTTGATAGGCCAGGGTTAGCCATACTGTAAGCCTAATGAAGCAGTATATAATAGCAGCAGAAGTATATGAATATAGAAGACTAAAAGTTTCTTTGTATATGTGTTAACAAGACCTTTATCCTAGCCTAATGACCCAATGGCAGCAAGCTCAGTTTTGGTCTCCTCTANTTGTTTGTTTTTTTAATATTCTATTTTTGAGAATCTAACCTCTACTCAAGATTTTTTATCTTTGTTTTTTGGTATTAGTTATCAACTTTGTACCTTTAAGAACCCAATCTTCGGTACCCATTTTTACTTGGGATCGAGATCACTGGTCTGGTTGCTCTCTTCCCCTTTGACTCTCCTTTTTCTCCACCAGGTTGCCTCTATCTCCCCCCTCCCCTTGTCTTCTCTACCCATCTCAGTGAATCTCTGTGTGTGTTCTGAGCTGTGGAGAACACTTAGGGAACTGATTACTGGCTGGATCTGTCTCTCTCCTTTTGATTCCCCCCTTTATCTTCCTGGCCACCTCCATCTCCTTCCTCCCTCTTCTCTTCTCTGTGTAACTCCATGAACATCTCTGAGGGATCCAGACTGTGGAGAACACATAGGTATATACAGTTTGCTACCTACCTCTAGTAAGGTGAGGTGTAAGATAGGACCCTTACAGAATCAGGGATCAGTTATCAGGTCCAAGTGTCTTTAATCTGGCCTTCTCATAAAATATATACATTAGGTACTCACATATTGCATGAATACCTAGCATTTGTCCACTGCATATGTCAGACTTTACAACTGATACAGTTTGGGTCCTCAAACTGAGATATACATTTCTCACTGCTTACTGTTCTATGGCTTATGAAATATTCTCACCAACATTATCTTCATCTACTTTTACCCTTCATCCAATCCTTGAGAAACCCCAGAATCCAAGAAAAGTGTTAAAATATAAATGTGAAGTTTTAACTAGGAAATAATCATGTGCATATAGTTGTTGATATCTTAGGTATTTAAAAGTTGTTTTTAAACAAATAGACATATATAAAATTGAAATATATCCACAGACATAAAAAACAAACTTGTGGTTACAAAAGGGAAAAAGAAATAGGATAAATTAGAAGTTTGGGATTAACGTATTCTGTGTTTTGTATAAAATAGATAACCAACAAAGGCCTACTGTATAACACAGGGAACTATACTCAATATTTTGTAATAACCTATAAAGGAAAATATTCTGAAAAAACAATACTCACACACATATCTGAATCACTTTGTTGTATACCTAAAACTAACAAAAGATTGTAAAACAATTATATTAAAAAAAAAAACCCTAAACCAACACAAAAAAGGAATTTAAAAGACAAATTAATTTAAAAACTCAAAAAGTTATTTTTCTGCTTGTTAATTAGGACATGTTCACTGTAAATATTTTTTAATTAACATGTGTATGTGGAATATAGAAAAATGGTACAGATGAACCTATTTTGCAGAGCAGGAATAGAGACACAGACATAGAAAACAGGTGAGTTGACACCAGCAGGGAGAGGAAGACTGCGGGATGAACTGAGAGCCTGGAACTGACATATGTGTGCTGTATGTGTTAAACAGCTCGTGGGAACCTGCTGTAGAGAGGAGGGAACTCAGCTCAGTGCTGTGTGGTGACCTAGATGGGTGGGATGGGGTTGTGGGGAGGCCCAAGAGGGAGGGGATATGTGTGTATATATCTATATAGCAGATTCATTTTATTGTACAGAAGAAATTAACACAACATTTAAGCAACTTTACATGCATACATAAAGGGTGAAAAAGGTAATTGATATAAATATACCATAACTTACATAATCTTTCTCCTGTATTTGAATATGCAGTTAGTTGCCTTTTTCACAATTAAGGAACTATGAGTTAGTAGACATCTTTGTCCACAGAAACCTTGGTTACTTTAGAGTTTTTTCTTAAGTATGGTTTCCCAGATGACAATTTACTGGGTAAAAGGGACTAAGAGGCATGTTTCAGACTCGTGAGACAAAGTACCAATTACCATCCCAAATGGTTATATTTATTTAGACTTCTATGATAAGTGTCTAATACTTCTTGTTTCACCATAAACATACAGACTAGTAGATTTTAGAAATAATGTCATCATTTAAAGTGAAAACATAGATAAAAGTCTGAGTGAATAGATAGGTAGTCCAAGAAGCTAAACATGCTCTAAATACCTTTCTTTAAAAGGAAGGGTTTAGGAAATCTGTGAAGACATTTATGAAACTTGGTTCAATGGCTAGAGACATTCCACATCTAAGCCCTCTCCAGAGATCAAGTAAACTATGATCACTGTTCAACTGTCCTAAACTCTACTCAGTTTTAATCACTAAATACCACTGACTCATGCCTTGTCCTGTCCACCACCACCTCCATCTGAGCCCACTCTCCCACCATCTCTCTCAACTTTAGCAACAGATGTGAAATGATTTTCTCTATTTCCACTTTGCAGAGAATGGAGCTCTCTTCTCTCCAATTCATAATCTTCTTTTCAAATATGAAATGCTAAATTATTGCTTTCCTTTTGAATCTTTTTAAAAGCTTCTCATTATTCTTAGTATGCTCTTAGGCTAAGGATGAAACCCTTGGTATAGATCATAGGGACCTGAACGTCCTGCTCCCCAGCCTCAATTTTTCATCTCCTTTCCACTTCTAACTACTCATCCTTTTTCCCATTCTGTGAATAACCCACACTCTCTCCTTATCTGGAATGAGAATGCTATTAATGTGTTCTACATGCCTCGATTCTCTTCTCCCCATCCAACCCCTGTTGATTCATCACTTTTCAAATATCATCTCATGCATCATATCCTCACTCCTTAGCCTAACAAGCACCTACATTTTGCCTTCAAAATATGATTCACAACACATTCTGTTGTGAATAATTACTTATTCAGGACATTATTTGATTGATTGTCTGCCCCAGAGTGTTCTGGGTCAGATCAAATCTGTTTTTCTCCCTTTTGAATCTAAACCACCCAGCAGAATGCCTGGCACATAGCTGGAGTTCAGCATTATTTATAGAATAAAACATATTTCTACAGTAAATGTATGAATCAGACTTTGATATGAAAGTTTAAGACCTAGTAAGAAAGGAAGGTGACTTCAGAATAGAAGGCATGGGAAATTATAACCAATTGAAAATACATCAGACAAAGAGAATATGTATAAATGCTATTGCAGCTGTGCTAAACTAATTGAGAAATGAAAGATCCTATAACTGACTTGGTGACTTTCAACCAAGAACTTGACCTCTTTGTTCCTGAAATGCCTCATCTATACAATATGAATGACACCTATATGAATGACACTCATTTCCATACTTCCTAATATTAAAAATCTATATAACTTTTACTCTGAATTTGATTCAAACTATTCACTTTTCACTTTCATGCATTGGAGAAAGAAATGGCAACCCACTCCAGTATTCTTGCCTGGAGAATCCCAGGGATGGGGGAGCCCTGTGGGCTGCCGTCTATGGGGTTGCACAGAGTCGTACACGACTGAAGCGACTTAGCAGCAGCAGCAGCAGCATAATGAAATTAGAAGATGCTTGCTTCTTGAAAGGAAAGCTATGACAAACCTAGACAGCATATTAAAAAGCAAAGACATCACTTTGCTGACAAAGGTGTGTGTAGTCAAAACTACTCTTTTTCCAATAGTCATGTACATATGTGAGAGTTGGACCACAAAGAAGGCTGAGCACTGTAGAATGAATGCTTTTGAACTGTGGTGCTGGAGAAGACTCTAAGAATCCCTTGGACTGCAAGGCGATCAAACCAGTTAATCTTAAAGGAAATCAACCCTGAATATTCATTCAAAGGACTGATGCTGAAGCTCCACCTGGTGCAAACAGCCACCTATTTGGAAAAGATCCTGATGCTCGGAGAGATTGAAGGCAAAAGGAAAAGAGGGTGGCAAAGAATGAGACTGTTGGATAGCATCACTGATTCATTGGATATTAACTTGTGCAAACTCTGGGCAATAGACAGGAGGACTGGTACACTGCAGTCCATGGGGTCGCAAAGAGCTGGACGTGACTCAGCCACTGAACAACACAGTAAAATAATTATGCAATTTGTAACCATAGCCATGTGGCATGTATCATAAAGGATGAACCAAAAAAGGAGACTGTAAGAGAAGGAAAAGAGGGAATCAGCATAGATCAAAGCACGATTAATTTTGTAGGAATGTTTTTTGTCGCTTTTAGTTATGAAGAAGTGAGCACACTTATGAAGCCTGTTGTTTTATTATAAATTATACAAGCTAATTCAGTGATAACTGCACAATCCTTAGTTTTCTATGGGAATTAAGGCTGTATGAAGTAAATCATTAAAGTAGCACATAGCTAGGAAGAGTTAGTATTCCAAGTTACATTGTTGCTATTTCTCTTTTTTTTTAATAGGAAGGGAATAAATAAAATTAAATGAAAATAATTTTTGAGTTCTTATTTGGGCAAAAATTTCCCAGTGAACAATCCCAGCTTTTTTATAGCCTAATTACTAGTTCTTCTTTTTAAATTATCATCCTCTCCTACTTTATCTTCATTTCTGTAAGTAACTAGGTATTATGACCATGATTCAAACCCATAATTCCAGCAGGGAAAGCAATTATGGCATAAATAATGAACACCAATAGGGAATACAAACTTGTAATAAACCATATTTAAGTATGAAGATCATCTGAGTTTTGCATAATTTAGGCCATAAAAATATTTAACTGACAGTTAAGATTCAGCTATGGAAAATTCTCAGGACTATCTTTCTACCTAAACTGTGATAAAGCAGATCCACTGGGGTACCATCTCACCATGATATATACTGGAATTAGAAAAAGTGGGTGCAAATATGACAAATACTTGGAAGTGGAAAGTTTAGTCCTTGAAAAAGTGAAAAACTGTAAGAATAAGGTGCTACATAAATTAAGGAACAAGTTATAAGCTATAAAGAAGTCTTTCTATTGAGATCATTTTAAGTCCTAACAAGTTCTTCGGAGGGAATACAAAATCTTAAAGTCCATGTCATAAAAAGCTATTTCCAAGCAGCGTTCCTATTGTAAGGGAAAAAAAATCGATCCGTGTCACTTAAGTATAACAGTGGTTTGTCTCTACTAAGTACTTTTCCTGACACCAAGACTCCTGCACATTTAAGCAAATTTTTGCAAGGTCCTTATAACTGAAATGAACAAGAAAGAGTTTACAGGAATCATAACCAACTTGAAATTAAGCTTACCTTTGTCCTGTTTTAAAAGCCTTTTAAACAGGGTGGAAAACTCTACAAATATTCTGACACACAGAAAAAATTAGTCACATGCTTTATGCAAGTCAAAAGCAATGTAATCTAACAATTTGTTAAAACAAAAGGTGGTTGCTTTTTCCATATTTTAAATTAAGAATGTGGGAAAAAAACTTTACCTAGTAGAGACTGGAAATGCATGCTTTGGCATATGTTTATAACTATCATAAGGTAAAGAATATAGAAGAAAGGAGGCAAGGAAAGAGGAAAGTTAAGGAAACCATGAATTTACAGCTTTTAATGTAAGTGTCCAGAAATGCTAGAGGGGCCCACAAGTTGCATGGAAATTGGGATGTCTATTATCACTGCCTTCTGAAGTTCTTATTAGCTCTCTAGGAGTTAGAATTCTTCCCTTTGCCTGAAGAAAAGCTTCTATTCTCATTTTTCAGGCTACAGAGATATTTTCAAAATAAAAGTTATTTTTTCCTTGATCTCTTAAGTGTTTTCACCTGCATTTATTAATGACTTGGGAATTTTTGAGACACTCTTTCTCAGAAAAACTGATAAATTTTCCCATAATTTCTAAAAAGTCACTTTAACTTTAACTTCCCAGATAAGCTTATTATACATTCAGGGATGTTCATTTCTGTTGCCAGATATCTAAATCTTTCTGTATATTTTCCACTTAGAAAAATCACTAAATTGACAAACCTAGACAGCGTATTNGTAATTTCTAAAAAGTCACTTTAACTTTAACTTCCCAGATAAGCTTATTATACATTCAGGGATGTTCATTTCTGTTGCCAGATATCTAAATCTTTCTGTATATTTTCCACTTAGAAAAATCACTAAATTGACAAACCTAGACAGCGTATTAAAAAGCAGAGACATCACTTTGCCAACAAAGGTCCATATAGTCAAAGTTATGGTAAAGAATCCACTAACCAAGCAGGAGACCTGGGTCTGAACCCTGGGTTGGGAAGATCTGGAGAAGGAAATAACAACCCACTCCAATATTCTTGCCTGGGCAGAGGAGTCTGGCTACAGTCTATGGGGTCACAAAGAGTCGGATATGACTTAAAGACTAAACATTAACAGTATGGTTTTGCTAGCGGACCAATACCCATGTGAGAGTTGGGCCATAAAGAAGGCCAAGCATCAAGGAATTGATGCTTTCGAATTGGGTCAGCAGAGGAAGAGATTATTAGATAGCATCACCAACTCAACGGCCATGAATTTGCGCAAACTAAGAGATAGTGGAGGACAGAGGAGAAAGAAGCCTGGCTTGCTGCAGTCCATGTGGTCACAAAGAGGAGCACACGACTGAGTGACTGAGAATAACCCATAAATTTCTGACAATCAGAGCTAGAAATGACCTTGAAAATAGAACAATTGGCCCACTTATGAAATGGTTAGGAATATCTGATGCACCCCTTAGTGTGTGGGAAAATGTGTGGCTCATATGACATCTTATCTTTATCACATGACTCGTGTCATTAATTGAACATGATGCTTTTCCTAGCTCAGTTTAGATACACCATCATACTCATTATCACAAAGTTAGTGCCATGAAACTAGTCTCAATCAGAATTAGTGAACAAATTAAAACTTATTTACTATTCATAACTTTGTTGATTTCATTTTACAGATGCAGAAACTGAAGATACAGAATGTTCATGATGTGTTGATTTAGCTAATTAATGTCAAGGCATGAAAAATAAATCATTTTTTCTGTCTTCAAGAAATCATCCATTTATTCAGCACTTATTGAATATTTGATATCTGCCAGCTAGGCACTAGATATTGGATTATATATGTGAAAAGGCCATTATTAACAATGTCAATGGGCTTTTAAAAAATACATCAGTGGAATAACTTCAAGCTTGTCTGGCTAAGCGATGGAAATACTTAAACACAAAACAAAGTTATGAATTTAGACATTTCTAGTGAGCTTTGTAGAGAAGGCAATGGCACCCCACTCCAGTACTCTTGCCTGGAAAATCCCATGGGTGGAGGAGCCTGGTAGGCTGCAGTCCATGGGGTCGCGAAGAGTTGGACACGACTGAGCGACTTCACTTTCACTTTTCACTTTCATGCATTGGAAAAGGAGATGGCAACCCACTCCAGTGTTCTTGCCTGGAGAATCCCAGGGACAGGGGAGCCTGGTGGGCTGCTGTCTATGGGGTCACACAGAGTCGGACACGACTGAAGTGACTTAGCAGTAGCAGCAGCAATGAGCATTGTGAAAAGCATATATCTTCTAGGTTTTTCTGTAAGTTCTCTAAATTTAATATCAATGAATGTTCAATGCTTATTTTTTCTAGCTTATCAGGTTTAAGTAGGTCAAATTTAGATAAAACTGAAACACTGTCCTTTTATACATTGTATAATTACATGTATTCAATGTACACTGAGTATCCTAAAACATTTCAGTACTCTGTACTTCTGCCGAAGTTATAAAAGAATTAAAACTAAACTGAGAATCAAAAGAATAAGGTTCTAATATAATCTCTGTCTAATTACCTATGTCATACCATTTATCTTTCTGAAGCCTCAATCTTAGTAAAATGAAAGTCAAAAATAATATTAGAGACTATTTTTGTTTTTTAACAATAATTGAAAGCAAAGTATCAGTATTTTATTTTTTGTTTCACAGGTTTTTTTATCTTTTTCTTCCATTGATTGTTTATATCTACCCTTTTGTGTTTGAATTAGTTCATTTACAAAGCAAACTCAGCAAAGAAAAGGAAAGTCTGAATGTATAATGTTTGAATAAACCAAATTAATTTCTACAATTGAAAAACTCAATTATTGAAGTTAGAATCTCAGTAGATGGGTCAAACATAGTGTAGGCACAGCTGTAAAATTAAAAATAAGAGGCTAGACCTGAAGAAAATATATAGAATGAAACACAGGGAGAAGTAAACATACAGATTGAAACACTTTAAATTAATTCATGGACATTTTCCACAGTTGTCTGCATTTTATACTAGCATTTTATTACTACTTTAATGGTTACAGGGTGTTTTATTATGTTGATATACAATAAATTTGTCTGATTCTCTATTTGTATGCACTTGGGTTATTTGATTTATTTTTGCTGTTGGTATTCTGGCATTCAATATTGTGAAACCAGTAGCTAACAACAGTCTAGTTAGTTTTTTCAATGTGAAATATTCTTATTTTTTCCATAGTCTTGTATTATTCTTTACTTTTTAATCTCATTTAATTACTCTTTTCTTCTTTCTAAGCTGTGGGTCATTTTGATATTCAAATTCAGGCCTTTTTCCATTTCAGAGAAATTTTATTAGAATTATAGTCATAGTATTATCATATTGGAATTCTCTTTCTGCTCACTCCTGGGACATCAATTACTGCTTTTTTATTTTTCCCTATTCATTTTTCTATATATATATTGTTCCCTGATCCCTTTCACCACATTCTAGATGCTTCCCAAGATCATACAAGATAATGTAATTTTCTGTAAAAATAAATACTATTTTTCTTTTCACTGAGTGTGAAGCAGTGTTTAATTTTTCTAGGAAATTCTTTTCAACTTTGCAGTTCCACACTGCATTGCTGAACATACAGCCAATTAAAAATATGTAAGTGTATAGCACTGTTAGTTTTTACAAATACCAAGTTGAGGAGAATTTTTGTTTGTTTCCTTTAACTTAATAAACACTGCCCATAATTTAGTCAGCACTTTAGTTCATATGTAGGGGGTACAATCATTGATTCGATGGACATGAGTTTGAGCATGCTCCAGGAGTTGGTGATGGACAGGGAAGTCTGGCATGCTGCATGCAGTCCATGGGATCGCAAAGTCAGACACGATTGAGTGACTGAAATGAACTGAACTGAACTGAGAGGGTACAATAATAGTTATCTATGGAATGTACATGCATACTGATTTTACCTATCCGATTCAAAATCAACTTGTCAACATCTATTTATGATAAAAACTTTCCAGAAAGTGGACATGGAGGGAATAAGCATGCTGTGTACTCAGTAGCTCAGTCATGTCTGACTCTTCATAACCCACAAGACTGTAGCCCACCAGGCTTCTCTGTCCATGGAATTTTCCAGGCAAGAATACTGGGGTGGGTTGCCATTTCCTACTCTAGGGGATCTTCAAGACCCAAGAATCAAACCNAGTAGGTCAAATTTAGATAAAACTGAAACACTGTCCTTTTATACATTGTATAATTACATGTATTCAATGTACACTGAGTATCCTAAAACATTTCAGTACTCTGTACTTCTGCCGAAGTTATAAAAGAATTAAAACTAAACTGAGAATCAAAAGAATAAGGTTCTAATATAATCTCTGTCTAATTACCTATGTCATACCATTTATCTTTCTGAAGCCTCAATCTTAGTAAAATGAAAGTCAAAAATAATATTAGAGACTATTTTTGTTTTTTAACAATAATTGAAAGCAAAGTATCAGTATTTTATTTTTTGTTTCACAGGTTTTTTTATCTTTTTCTTCCATTGATTGTTTATATCTACCCTTTTGTGTTTGAATTAGTTCATTTACAAAGCAAACTCAGCAAAGAAAAGGAAAGTCTGAATGTATAATGTTTGAATAAACCAAATTAATTTCTACAATTGAAAAACTCAATTATTGAAGTTAGAATCTCAGTAGATGGGTCAAACATAGTGTAGGCACAGCTGTAAAATTAAAAATAAGAGGCTAGACCTGAAGAAAATATATAGAATGAAACACAGGGAGAAGTAAACATACAGATTGAAACACTTTAAATTAATTCATGGACATTTTCCACAGTTGTCTGCATTTTATACTAGCATTTTATTACTACTTTAATGGTTACAGGGTGTTTTATTATGTTGATATACAATAAATTTGTCTGATTCTCTATTTGTATGCACTTGGGTTATTTGATTTATTTTTGCTGTTGGTATTCTGGCATTCAATATTGTGAAACCAGTAGCTAACAACAGTCTAGTTAGTTTTTTCAATGTGAAATATTCTTATTTTTTCCATAGTCTTGTATTATTCTTTACTTTTTAATCTCATTTAATTACTCTTTTCTTCTTTCTAAGCTGTGGGTCATTTTGATATTCAAATTCAGGCCTTTTTCCATTTCAGAGAAATTTTATTAGAATTATAGTCATAGTATTATCATATTGAAATTCTCTTTCTGCTCACTCCTGGGACATCAATTACTGCTTTTTTATTTTTCCCTATTCATTTTTCTATATATATATTGTTCCCTGATCCCTTTCACCACATTCTAGATGCTTCCCAAGATCATACAAGATAATGTAATTTTCTGTAAAAATAAATACTATTTTTCTTTTCACTGAGTGTGAAGCAGTGTTTAATTTTTCTAGGAAATTCTTTTCAACTTTGCAGTTCCACACTGCATTGCTGAACACACAGCCAATTAAAAATATGTAAGTGTATAGCACTGTTAGTTTTTACAAATAACCAAGTTGAGGAGAATTTTTGTTTGTTTCCTTTAACTTAATAAACACTGCCCATAATTTAGTCAGCACTTTAGTTCATATGTAGGGGGTACAATCATTGATTCGATGGACATGAGTTTGAGCATGCTCCAGGAGTTGGTGATGGACAGGGAAGTCTGGCATGCTGCATGCAGTCCATGGGATCGCAAAGTCAGACACGATTGAGTGACTGAAATGAACTGAACTGAACTGAGAGGGTACAATAATAGTTATCTATGGAATGTACATGCATACTGATTTTACCTATCCGATTCAAAATCAACTTGTCAACATCTATTTATGATAAAAACTTTCCAGAAAGTGGACATGGAGGGAATAAGCATGCTGTGTACTCAGTAGCTCAGTCATGTCTGACTCTTCATAACCCACAAGACTGTAGCCCACCAGGCTTCTCTGTCCATGGAATTTTCCAGGCAAGAATACTGGGGTGGGTTGCCATTTCCTACTCTAGGGGATCTTCAAGACCCAAGAATCAAACCCATGTTTCTTTCCTCTCCACACTGGCAGGTGGATTCTCTACCACTGCACCACCTGGGAAGCCCATTGAGGGAATATACCTTGAAGCAATAAAGGCCATATACATTAAGCCTACAGCTAACATCAAAATCAACTGTAAAAAGCTGAAAGCATTTCCTCTAAAATCAGAAACAAGACAACGATACCTACTCTCATCTCTTTTATTAAACATGGTATTGGAAGGCCTAGCCAGTGTAATCACACAAGAAAAAGAAATAGCACAAATCCAAATTAGAAAGGAAGAAGTAAAACTGTGACTGTTTTCAGATGACACGATATCACACATAGAAACCCTAAAGACGCCACCAAAAAACTACTAGAGCTCATCAGTGATTTGGTAAAGTTATAGGAAGCAGAGGTAAATATAGAAACCAGTTGCATTTCTAAACACTAACAACAAACTATCAGGAAGAGAAATTAAGGAAACAATCCCATTTAGAATCACACCAAGGAGAATAATAACTTAGGAATAAAGCTGCCAAAGGAGGTAAAAGATATGAACTTGGGAACTAGAATACACTGGTGATAGAAATTGAAGATGACACAAACAGCAGTTAGGTTATACCATGTTCATGGACTGGGAAAATTTACATTTTTTGACTCTACTACTAAAGGCAATTTATAGAATCAAAGCAATCTCTATCAAATAACCAGTGGCATTTTCCACAATATTTCACAATAATTCTAAAAATTGTGTGGAAAAAACCAAAGACCTTGAATAGCCAAAACAATCTTGAGAAAAAAGAAACAGAGCCAGAGGAAACACAGTTGTTGGCTTCAGATTATATTAGAAATCTAGAGTAAAACAGTATTATGATACTGGCAGGAAACAAATACATATATCAATGGAACAGAATTGAGAGCTCAGAAATAAACTCATTGTCTTTATGGTCAACTGATCTGTGATAAAGGAGTTAAGAATATACAATGAAAAAAATACAGTCCTTCAGTAAGTGGTGCCAGGAAATCTGGACAGTTATTTGTAAAAGAATGAAATTAAACATTTTCTCATACCATACAAAACAAACAAATTAAAAATGGATTAAAAATACAGATGAAAGACCAGAAGTCATAAAACTCCTAAAAGAAACATAGGCATAATACTCTTTGATACAAATCGTAGCAATATTTTTGGGGGTCTATCCTCTAAGGTGAAAGAAACAAAAGCAAAAAAATAAACAAATAGGACATAATTAAACTTAAGCTTTTGTACAGCAAAGTAAACCATAGACAAAACAAAAAGAAGGCCTAATGAATGGGAGAAAATATTTGCAAGTGATATATCCAGTTAGGGATAAATACACAAAATATACAAACAGCTCATAAAACTAAAAAAAAAAAAAATTTAAAAATAGCAAGACCTGAAAAGATGTTTTCCCAAATAAAACATACAGATGGCCAATAGATATATGAAAAGATTCTCAACATTACTAATCATCAGCAAAATGCATATCAAAACCATGAGATATCACCTCACCCCATGGTTATCATCAAAAGACCACAAATGACAAATATTGTTAAGGACATGAAGAAAAGTGAGCCCTTGTATCTTGTTAGTAGGGATGTAAACTGCTACAGCCATTGTAGAAAATAATATGGAAGTTTCTAGAAAACTAAAATAGAACTACCATATCAGGGTATAACAGTTATATCCCTGGGTATATATATGAAGAAAATGAAAGCACTAATGCTTAAAGATATGCACACCCAAGTGTGTATAACAGCATTATTCACAATAGCCAGGATATGAAAGCAACCTAAATGCCTACCAATACATGAATGGCTAAAGAAAATATTGTATATAATGGGATATTTCAGCATTAAAAAAGAATGAAATATTGCCATTTTCAACAACATGGATAGACCTAGACATTCTTATCTAAATCAAATGTGTCAGATGAAGATAAATACTGTACAAGTTCACTTACATGTAGAATCTAAAAATCCAAACAAATGAGCAAACATAACAGAAACAGAATCACAGATACAGAAATAAGTAGATGACTCAAAAAGTGAGGGGAGTGGCAGATGGCTGAAATGGGTAAGGGAGATTTAAGAGGTACAAACTTCTTAGTTGCAAAATAAATGAGTTCTGGGAATGATACATACACAGTGGGTGATTTAGTCTATAAGGTGGTCATATCTTTCATGGTGACACATGGTAAATAGACTCATCTACTGTGGTCATCATTCTGTGATGTATAGAAATATGGAATTACTATGTTGTGTACCAAGAATATAGTGTTGTGGGTTAAATATATTTCTAAAAAGAAAACCAAAATATCCCATAGAAAAGAGACCAGATTTGTGTTTACCAGAGGCAAGAGGTAAGATGAGGAGAAAGGGAATGAACGTAGTCAAACGGTACAAACTTCTAATTATAAGGTAAATAAGACTAGGAATGTAATGTACAACATAATTAACACTTGTATGTTATATACACATACACGCACACAGCCCTCCTAGGAGTTTTCAACACAAAGAATTTTTTTTTGTTGTTTTCTTTTTATATCTGTATGTGATGATGGATGTTCACTAAACTTATTCTGGTAATCCTCTTATGCTGTATGTAAGTCAAATCATTATGTGTTACCTGAAGATTATACAGTGCTTTATGTCAGCTATCTCTCAATAAATCTGGAAGGAAGAAATCATCTTGTTAAGTACTATTCACAGACTGATATTTAATCATCACTAGAAAGTTTAATGCTACTTTCAAGATAAAAAGTAATACTGCCCCACTTGCATGAATGTAAGCAGGGTCTGAAACAAAGTGCTTTTTAGTTACAACAATAGCAGCATTAAAAGTTTTAGCATTTTTACTAGCTTTCCTAACCTCAAGTCCTATAGGACCAGTGCCTATGAGTTGAATGATTCAAAATCCTCAGATTATCATCTTAAAGCTCTTACCCCTAAAGTGATAGTATTTGGAAGTGGGGCCTTTGGAAGTAATTAGGTTTAGATGGGGTCATGAGAGTGACATTCCCATGATGGGATTTCTCTTAAAAGAAGAGAAAGAAACGAAAGCTCTCTCCCTCTCCATCATGTGAGATGTGAGGATAAAGCGGGAAGGCGGGTATTTGTGAACCAGGCAGAGGGTCCTTCTCTGAAGATATTGAATCTGATGGCATCCTGTTCTCAGTGCTTCTGGCCTTCATCAATATGAGAAATAAATGTCTGTTTTTAAGCCACCTAGTCTATTGTATTTGGCCACAGCAGTCTGAACTACACAGCAGGTAACACTCACACAAAGAGTGGGTTTTGTTACAAGAAAGGAACCTCAAGCTTAAAATTCTGAACTTTTATAATGGACAGTACTTGAACCTTGCTCCAGAAGGAAGCACATCTTTATTACACTGAACAGTAAATATACATATCTTTGCTATGGGAGGATACACTATGCTTATCTTCCAAGGCAGTTTGCTACACAATCATCCTTGAAAANATACTTGAACCTTGCTCCAGAAGGAAGCACATCTTTATTACACTGAACAGTAAATATACATATCTTTGCTATGGGAGGATTTACTATGCTTATCTTCCAAGGCAATTTGCTACACAATCATCCTTGAAAAGAGTCTGGAACAAAGAGGTCATTATCTCTGCTTGCAGAAATGACAGAGACTATATAGAGATGTTTCCCAACATGCTGCTGCTGCTGCTAAGACGCTTCAGTTGTGTCCGACTCTGTGTGACCCCACAGACGGCAGCCCATTGGGCTCCACCATCCCTGGGATTCTCCAGGCAAGAACACTGGAGGGGGTTGCCATTTCCTTCTCCAATGCATGAAAATGAAAAGTGAATGTAAAGTCACTCAAGTTGTGTCTGACTCAGCGACCTCATGAANTTCTTACTAGAGAAGCTGACATATGAAATTGAAAGGAAAATGATCATTTGACAAGTGGAGATGGAGGAGGTCCTTGCAGATGGCCAGAATTAAATCAGAAAACTAGAGAGACATAAACACTTGGTTGTAGTGAACATCACCTATGTTAATTTGGCTGAACTCAGAGCATATGTTGAAACACAGTAGAAAAAGTACTTAGACATACTCATCAGAGAAAAGTCAGAGAAGACCCTGAATGGCCACAATAAATCACTGGAATTTGATCAGTTAGCAACTGAGTCATTGACCTTTCCTTGGAAGAAAATGAGCATGGTAAGGAGTGCCTCAAGGAAGACTAATCTGGCAATACCAAACTAATTTTGAAAAAAATGAGATAAAAGGATATCTCCTATGTAAACAAAAATCCTTAAAATTGATTCATTAACTTAGAAGTATTTAGGGAAGAAAAGTGCTCTAAAATGATGTATTTAGTGTGCCTCTGTTTCCTTACAATTCACAAGATTGTCATAAGGATGAAATGATTTAATATACTTAAAACACTAAAGAAGTGCTATACAAGCATTTTTGCTATGATCATCCATTTGAACATGGGCAGGCCATTTAATCTCTCTGTACCTTGTTTTACTTATCTGTAAGATGGCGATAGTAACAGCAACCTAACATGTAGATATCCTTAAGGCTGAAATATGTTAATAATTATAAAATTCTTAAAAATTTCCAGGCACATACCAGGTGATTAATAAGGGTTAACTATTGTTATTGTTGTTATCACTCTCAATATACATGACATACATAATTGGGAAACATCAAGGAAACAAAAAAGGAAACTTCTGACCCATGCATACTAAGATTCCATGTCATTATTCCATAGTTTAATAATTTAAGTAAATAAGATTTTGAGTATGGCTACTCAACTCAATTCTCCCCAAAATCATGGTCTTCCCTCTCAAAGTACCTTTTGACCTACATCACTTATTTGGTTTGGATCAATATGGATGTTCTTGACTGGCTAATGAGAGCTAGAATTTTCTAGAAAGAAAAGTAAGATGCTATTTTCTAAATGCTTGGAAAAAATCTTAAAGATTTTTTAGTTAGGGAAAAAGAGGTAAACCTGGAAGAAATTTTGAGGATAGTTATATTAATCAAAAAATTAATGTACCAGCAAATCTTAATTGCAATGTGGTTTTCATAAGGTACTAAACTAGGCACCCTGAAAAGTACAATAAGTTAAAGATAAGGCCTAATTCTAATTTAAAATCTGACATATATATTAGTTTTTTAATGCTGCATAACAAATTATCTTAAAATCAGCTTAAAATAGCAGAAATGTATAGTATTACAGTCTTTATGGATTAGGTGTTTGAGAACAATGTAGCTGGAATCTCTGCTCAGGGATTAACAATGCTGAAATCAAGACACTGGGTAGGCTGCATTCTCATCTAGAGCTCAGGATTCTCTTCCAAGACCCTCAAGGTTGTTGGCAGAAATACTTCTGGTTAAAGGACTGAGGTCTATTTACTGCTGGATGTGGGCAGGTAAGGGGTTTTCCCTCAGTCCCTAGAAGTTGCCCTTAGGTGTTAGCTACATGGCTTTCTTACATGGAAGCTTTTTCTTCAAACCCAATGGAAGATTCTCTATCCAGTCTACTAAAAAGGAGTCTAATAGAACTTAATATAGTTATTTTAGAGACTGAACCATCAGTTTTCCTATCGAGTGTAACTTAATCATATTAATGGTTTCTTCCCACACTCATGAGTAAGTGATGATACAGAGTAGTTTTTCCAGGGGTGGAAATCTTGCAAACCATCTTAGAATACTGTCTATTTCAAATATAAATTTTCAAAAATCTGAAATATATGAAAGTAAAACCTACCAAAAACCGTGGATGCAGAGCCTGACAAGGAAGAGGGATGGTTTTAAGAATTTCTGCAGAAAGAAAAACAGAGGACCAAGGATCCAAGCAAATCAGACATTGGAAATAGTCCCCCTGCCTCCTAATGTAGTAGTTCTGTCCTGGGAATTTTCAAGTTCAGCTCCTACTCAAAAGTCTTTTTTTTTTTTTTTTAATTTCTCAGAAACAGAGTAATGAAAATTTGTATATGTTAGTCTCTTGAAAGCATTTTCTCATATAACATGTCACTTATATTTTTTCACTCTTTTTCAAGAATTAAGCACTTCCCATGTCTTCACCTCTGCATCCCCTCCTCCTTTCATGACCACCACCATTTCTGACCTCTTGTACTGAATATCATACATTTGAGCTCACTGTGCCCAGAAGCCAGTACTAGTCTGTTACTGGAACACAGAGACAGCAGGAGGATCCTGGAATAGTCACTGCTACACAAGTAGGATTTAACTAACAAGTTGACTATTACTAGAGCAGACATTGTTGAACAACTTTTGAAAACAAATGGAAATGCTAATAGTTCTATTTGAACATAGGAATACAAGGATAAAAATATATTAAAAGACTACTACTCAGAGAGAGCAGTGGGCATTTACTAATTTTTTGACTTTTCAGAACTGTGCTTCTGTATTTTGAATAATTCTTGAATATTCCTCACCCCTTGAAAGGTGCTGATGAACACCCAACTCCAGTATACCATGCGCCTGGCTATAGAAGTCTTTCTGAAGATTGTCCCTTCATCAAAGCAGTCAGTCACAGCACTTAGCCAGGTTATTTCTTAAAACTGACAGGCAAGAGTCTCTTTCTTCTTAGATCACTACACTGGAGAAATGTGAATGTGGAAATAGCCTGAGACCAGGTCCCTTGAATGCAAAGTTTGTATATAAAAGATGAGAATGGA
The DNA here is from genome assembly GCA_006410735.1 of Raphicerus campestris. Classification (NCBI taxonomy): domain Eukaryota; kingdom Metazoa; phylum Chordata; class Mammalia; order Artiodactyla; family Bovidae; genus Raphicerus; species Raphicerus campestris. The sequence goes on from SJYW01042706.1 coordinate 1,263,846, forward strand.
GCCAACAGAGAGAGGGAATTAGAGATGGGAAATAGATCTGATAGTCAGCAAGTCGTTCGACTCAGGTGGCCCTGAGGCAAATCTTACACCTTCTTTCTTACCAGGTTAGTTACATATGCCATAAACTCTCCTTTTAGACTTAGGCTAACCCACTTAAAAGAGTCCTAGAGAATACAAGTTGACTAAACAGGTTTGTATGATCCTGAGAGTTGTAAGGTACTGGAGAACCATGCTAGTAAAGTAACATATAAATGGAAAAGAAGTTCTCAGAGACACTGTACAGAAAGTGTCCATAGAACTTTGAAACATGATGAACTAGACAGGATAGAGGAAAGCATAGATTCCAAATCTAAGGGAGAAGCAAAATCATCAGTTAGGACATGGTTCAGTTCAGTTCAGTCACTCAGTCAAGTCTGACTCTTTGCGACCCCATGAATCGCAGCATGCCAGGCCTCCCTGTCCATCACCAACTCCCGGAGTCTACCCAAACCCATGTCCATCGAGTTGGTGATGCCATGTCATCTAATTGATCATGTTGTGGTAGATACAATGACAGCAACTAAACTTTGTACCTAGTACGCACATCAAACCTCTGAGCAGTGAACATACTAACTTCTTAATGAACTTAGTATATAAGTGGCCCCCGTCTCCAAATCAGCTGTATTTGTCTAAATTTTTACAGTTCCTTGCATATCCCTAAGCCTCCACCACCTTGTCACAGCATTCTGTATGGACTTGTTTACTCCTTTCAAGTTTCCTCTTCTAGGGCTTTAAGGAAAAGTTAAGTTCCCTAAGTTCTACAAAACCTGTCCAAATGTTTCCAGGTGTCTTCCTTATCAGACAGCATATCTATTTGGAGCTTAGATAGTTCTATTTTGCATTGTTCTTTTTCTTGCTATATGTAAATCCAGGCAGACCTAACAAATTGAAGAGCTACCTACTTTTTAAGCTTTAGGACCCTAACTTATTTAATCATCAATAGTATAAACACTGAACAACAAAAATGTGCTCTATGCTATTTTCAGTGTTGTCTGACTCTTTGCAACCCCACAGACTGTAGCCTGCCAGGCTCCTCTGTCCATGGGGATTCTCCAGTCAAGAATACTGGAGTGGTTGCCATTTCCTTCTCCAGACAACAAAAATGAGTTATAGTAATTATAGTTACCAGCAAAGTAAGAATCCTTCATTATCTACATATCCATAGCACAGAATTTTGTTTTAAATAATGATAGATTCTTATTTTACTGGTGACTATAATTACCACAGGTCACTATGTACTTACATACAGTATGTATACTGTATGTGTGTGTGTCTGCATGCATGTGTGTGTGTGTGTGTGTGTGTGTTGTGTGCATTTTCAGACCCATTTCAAATATTATGCAAACTGAAACATATGTCCTGAACAAAGACCAAAGCCTGACAATAAATAAACTGCTAAAATTACTTGTACTCCATTTTTTCTTATTTTAAAATTCTAAATGAAAACAAAATCCGTTTGGTATTAAAGGTATGTCTATGGTTTCATGATATTCAGGCAGGTAGTTCAGGCAACATTGTATTCTTCATTATGTGAGATTCAGGTTAAGAATTTAGGCTTGGGCTCTGCCACTTCCTAGCTGCATGACCTTGAGCAAGTTATTCTCTACATATCTCAGTTTTCTTCTAAGTAAAGCTCAGATATTAATAGCTCCTTCCTTGTAAGGACTTTGTAAAGATTCAGTAAGTTAGTCCATGTAAAGCCATTAAAAAAATATACAACACATGGAAGACTTCAATCGGTATTTCATTAATAATATTTCATCATCATCATCATTCTCCAAGTCTCTAAGAAATATTGCAGAGGTACCAGAGCTTAACAGAAACTCCTGACTCATATACAGAAAGTTACTGCTTAAATCAGCACCATATTTAAATTTAAAACAATGGGCAAGAATTGAAGAATGCTTTCCTATGGAAAATGAGTTCTTACAACATGTGACTTTTTTTATCACTACAAAGTCAAACATTCTGAGCTGAGAGATTTATGCAAATATCCCAGAGCAGTACAGCACTTTCTTGTCACCTCAAGCTCTGTGATAAAAATTCTGGTCCTCAGTTTTTCTCACCTACAAGTCTCATAGAAATTCTTTCTGTTTGCAAGTTATTTCCATATTATTACTGCTATTTTTCCAAGTAAAGAATTAAACTTTCGACAAATCTTTACTCAAATTGACTTTATATGTCACATTCTTAGTGCTGCAACCAAAAAGAAAATCTGAGTTTCCATGTGTCAAGGTGCCATTTTTAAAAATGCAGAAACTTAATTAATAGAAGCATTGCTACACTACAGAGCAGAGACCAACGGGTTTATCAGTGAAGCAGATCAGCAGAGAAAATTCTGGTTTCAGCTTGATATGTCATCTTAAACCAAACAAGGACAAATCTCCTAACAAGAAGTTAAATTTGACACTGAGTGTTTAGTACATTTGGAGAAGGAACTCATGCATACTGCTGTCTTCAGAGCGTGAAATCTGGGACATTTTAGACTTCTTTTGAAGTGTAGATACTTGTGAAAGTAGTGGCCCCAGAATGGATCTCATTCAAGCTACTGTTCTTTCACAGACCACAGACTTACAACTTCTTAGTCTCCATCTTGCCTTTGGGTCCTGTCCATTGAGTATGAGTTTTATCTAGTGACATGGCCATCAGACCATCGCACACTTGAGTATGTCTGTGCTGCAGTGGCTGTTTCCATTGTCTCTTGCTAGGGAACTGTTTAAGTCCTGACAAACCTACTCTCTCACTCAAGTATAATTAGCTAGTTTTGAGCCAACCTGAAACCACGTTTCAGGGGGAGGCAGGATTTCCTGCAGATGTAGAGCAAGCTGCATACATCCCAGGTTAGTGCTTCCAAAATGCACTCCTAGGCCAAGTACATAATTGAGTTTAGGGTAGCCACCTGGCACTGCCAGTCTGGGGCCAGAAAATGAAAACATCTAACTCTCTGTGGGACACTTAGCAAATAAATGCAGCAAATAACTCTCTCCAAAGTATAAAGGATGTGTATACACAAAGACGGTTTCTCAATAGCTGAGAGTTTTGCTTCAGCCAAGACTGCTGGGGAATAACCAAACTAGGCAGACCAGGTGCTTCTGATGAGTACTATGCTTACAGGGTGATACTTGAGGCACATTCTGCTCATATGCAGCTAAGGCTCCCACAACCCTTGTTTTGTTCAGGCTCCAAGGCCCCATACACTACCTGAAGGCCAGAAAGACATTCAACTTCTGTGAGATGTCTATGGCCAAGAATATTCCATGAAGCTGTGAGCCTGAGGCAGTCATTTGTTGCTCAATTGTACAGTTATTGTTTCCAACAATTTGTGACCCCCATGGACTACAGAATGCCAGGCAACCCTGCCTTTCACCATTTCCTGGAGCTTGCTCAAACTCATCTCCATTGAGTCAGTGATGCCATCCAACCATCTCATCCTCTGTCCCTTTCTCCTCCTGCCCTCAATCTTTCCCAGCATCAGGGTCTCTTCTAATGAGATGGCTCTTGGCATCAGATTGTCAAAGTATTGGAGCTTCAACATCAATACTTCCAATGAATATTCAGGACTGATTTCCTTTAGGATGGACTGGTTGGACCTCCTTGCAGTCCAAGGTACTTTCAAGAGTCTTCTCCAACAAGTCTTCTTGTTGGAGTCTTCTCCACAGTTCAAAAACATCAATTCTTTGACACTCAGCTTTTTTTATGATCTAACTCTCACATCCATACATGACTACTGAAAAAATCATAGCCTTGACTAGATGGACCTTTGTCAGCAAAGTAATGTCTCTGCTTTTTAATATGCTGTCTACACTTGACATAGCTTTTCTTCCAAGGATCAAGCATCTGTTGATTTCAGATACTTCAGATGGGTGCAGTCACCATCTGCAGTGATTTTGGAGCCCAAGAAAAGAAAGTCTGTCACTGTTTCCATTGTTTCCCCATCTATTTGTCATGAAGTGATGGGACCAGATGTCGTGATCTTTGTTTTTTAGATGTTAAGTTTTAAGCCAACTATGTCACTCTCCTCTTTCATCTTCATCAAGAGGTTCTTTAGTTCCTCTTCGCTTTCTGCCCTAAGGATGATGTCATCTGCATATCTGAGGTTATTGATATTTCTCCTGGCAATATTGGTTCCAGCTTGCACTTCATCCAGCCTGCACATCGCATGATGTACTCTGCATATAAGTTAAATAAAGTGACAATATACAGCCTTGACATACTCCTTTCCCAATTTGGAATCATTCTGTTGTTCCACGTCCATGTCTAACTGTTGCTTCTTGATCTGTATTCAGGCTTCTCAGGAGGCAAGTAAGGCGGTCCGGTGTTTCCATCTCTTGAATAATTTTCCACAGTTTGTTGTGATCCACACAGTCAAAGGCTTTAGTGTAGTCAATGAAACAAAAGTAGATGTTTTCCTGGAATTCTCTTGTTTTCTTTTGGATCAGACAGATGTTCACAATTTGATCTCTGGTTCCTCTGCCTTTTCTAAATCCAGCTTGTACATCTGGAAGTTTTCAGTTCACATACTGTCATAGCCCAGTCTGAAGGATTTTGAGCATTACCTTGCTAGCATGTAAAATAAGTGCAATTGTGCAGTAGTTTCAACATGCTTTTGCATTTCCCTAATTTGGGATTGGAATGAAAATTGATCTTTCCAGTCCTGTGGCCATTTAGTTTCCAAATTTGCTGGCGTACTGAGTGCAGCACTTACACAGCATCATCTTTTATGATGTGAAATAGTTCAACTGGAATTCCATCACCTCTGCTAGCTTTGTTTGTAGTGATTCTTCCTAAGGCCCACTTGACTTTATACTCCAGGATGTCTAGCTCTAGGTGAGTGATCACACCATCAAGATTATCTGGGTTATTAAGATCTTTTTTGTATAGTTCTTCTGTATATGCTTGTTCCTCTTTACATCCTCTGCTTCTGTTAGGTTCATCCCATGTATGTCCTTTATTGAGTCCATCTTTATATGAAATGTTCCCTTGGTATCTCTAATTTTCTTGAAAAGATCTCTAGTCTTTCCCATTCTATTGATTTCTTCTGTTTATTTGTATTGATCACATAGGCAGGCTTTCTTATCTCTCCCTGCTATTCTTTGGAATTCTGCATTCAGATGAGTGTATCTTTCCTTTTCTCATTTGCCCTTTGCTTCTCTTCTTTTCTCAGCTATTTGTAAGGCCTTCTTAGACAACTGTTTTGCCTTTTTGCACTTCTTTTTCTTGGGGATGGTTTTGATCACTCCTCTTGAAGCACTCATATAGTAGTGTTTATTGTGACTTTACCTTTTGTCTTCTCGTGATATCAATTTTTGTATACAGATATGTGGCTATTTTCCCCCCATGAAGACATGAAGTCTATTTCCCTTTTCTTGAATCTTGGCTGACCTCTGACTATTTCTTTAAAGTCCACAGGGCTCAGTGAAGAGGTCTACCTGTCTATACTGTGTGTGTGTGTGTGTGTGTGTATGTTTTCATGTTTGTGTGAGTGTGTGTGTGTGCTTGTGTTCTTACATGTTACAGAGAATTGCTTAGCTAGGAACATCTGCAAAGCACATCATGTGAGCAAAATCATATATTTTACTGTGTGTTTACTGATTTATGATAACAATTAACCTATCTGGTCTAATATACTGATCAATCTAGGCTGTCACTTTTATAGCAAGAAAAAATAGATAATAAATTCTCAGTAAAGAACAATCAGCAGGCTGAATTAAAATACTGGTCTGGTATTCAGAAGGATTTAATGGAAACCAAAGGGTAAATTTTCAAACTCTAAATTTGTAATTTCAGTGAAAAATTAAAAGGAAAACTTATCAATAATAAGAGTAGCTATAGAAAAAAAATTTTCTTAGGATGTTAAACAAAAGAAATATCCCTCAAATTATTAGTTTTAAAATGTTAACCCATTTTCATAACTTAATAGGGCATTTAGACAGAAGTGTTACTACATAATAATAAAACACTCAATTTACCAAAAATATATGATAGTCCTAAACTGGTACGTACCTGAGAACATCAATAGACATCTGTGTAACTGACACAACCAATGAAGAGCATTAGTCCATATCATATACAAGCAACATCTGTGAATAATAAGACAGTCTGATAGGGAANCACTCAATTTACCAAAAATATATGATAGTCCTAAACTGGTACGTACCTGAGAACATCAATAGACATCTGTGTAACTGACACAACCAATGAAGAGCATTAGTCCATATCATATACAAGCAACATCTGTGAATAATAAGACAGTCTGATAGGGAATGGAGCAAAGGATGGACGGATTTTCACTGAAGAGAAAATACAAATGGCAGATAAACATAGGAAAAGGTGCTCCATCATCTTAATGACCAGGAAAATAAAAATCATAGGCAATGCACCACACCCACATTTATGGCAAAATTAAAGTTTTAAAGGATAAAAATCAAGTATTAGCAAGAATGTAGATCAATCAGAATACTCAAAACTACCAACAGAATTATATATTAGTAGTTTATTTTAGGAAATAACATGGCATTAATTTCTAAAAATAGAGATATACATATTTTACAATCTAGCGATTCTTCTCTTAGGTATATTTTATATGTATGTATTAGTAGACATAAAAAGAAAAATAGAATTACTGTAATTTTAAAAAAGCCAGAAACAACACAGATACTCATTAGTAGTGAGGATATAAGTGAGTTGTGGAATTATTTATGCATTTGAACATACCCAACAGTGAAGTGAACCAGAGCAAATGTCAAAAATATAATGTGGAAAAGTGAGGTTGATAAAGAATAAATATGAATGTCTCTGTTTATATAATATACAAGAAAACAGGCAAAGTTAAACCACTGGCTGCAAATACACATACACTCATGAACATGGGAACACATGTGAGCATGTGCACGTGAAAAGCAAACACTGTACTTATTACAAAGCTCAGAATATCAGTTTTCCCTAGGGAAAAATGATATAGAAAGTGATTTGAAAAGGACACATAGGATATTCAAAGTTACTGCTAATGTTTTATTTAAGCTCAAGATTGATACATGGGTGGTTATTGGTAAAAATTAATTATGCATGGTGCTAAATCACTTCAGTCGTGTCTGACTCTTGCAACCCCATGGACTGTAGCCCACCAGGTTCCTCTGTCCATGGGATTCTCCAGGCAAAAATACTAGAGTGGGTTGTCATGCTCTCCTCCAAGGATCTTCCCAACCCAGGGATAGAACACAGGTCTCCTGTGTCTCCTGCATAGGCAGGCAGGTTCTTTACCACTAGCAACACCTTGGAACTCGTATACATAACGTTACTCCTCAAAGAAAAAAAAAAAAACAAAAACTTAAAAATACGACCTAATGCTTAAATACAAAAAGCCACTGCTGCATGTTACTATATATACCAACAAAGGTCATCACTGGGTCTGAAAAGGGA
>SJYW01042709.1:0-12622 GCA_006410735.1 Raphicerus campestris
AAATAAATAAATTGTTTTTAAAATATAGTTTTAGTTTTTTTAGAAGCCTCCATACTGTTTTCCACGATGGCTGTACCAACTTACATTCCCTGCAACAAGATACAAGTGTTCCCTTCTCTTCACATACTTATCAGTTCAGTTCAGTTCAGTCACTCAGTTGTCTGACTCTTTGTGACCCCATGAATCACAGCACACCAGGCCTCCCTGTCCATCACCATCTCCCTGAATTCACTCAAATTAATGTCTATCGAGTCAGTGATGCCATCCAGCCATCTCATCCTCTGTTGTCCCCTCTTCCTCCTGCCCCCAATCCCTCCCAGAATCAGAGTCTTTTCCAATGAGCCAACTCTTCCCATGAGGTGGCCAAAGTACTGGAGTTTCAGCTTTAGCATCATTCCTTCCAAGGAACATCCAGGGTTGATCTCCTTTAGAATGGCCTGGTTGGATCTCCTTGCAGTCCAAGAGAGTCTCAAGCGTCTTCTCCAACACCACAGTTCAAAAGCACCAGTTCTTAGTGCTCAGCTTTCTTTACAGTCCAACTCTCACATCCATACATGACCACTGGAAAAACCATAGCCTTGACCAGACGGACCTTTGTTGGCAAAGTAATGTCTCTGCTTTTCAATATGCTATCTAGGTTTGTCATAAATTTTCTTCCAAGGATACTTATACATATTTTCAGTTTGTGGTCTTTTTGATGATAGCCATTCTTACAGGTGTGTGGTGATATCTTATTTTGGTTTACATTTGCAGCTCCCTAATGATTAGTGCCGTTGAGCATCTTCTTTATTTCCCATACCTGTTGGTCACCTGCATTTCCTTGTTGGGAAAAATGTTAGTTCCTCTATTTTTTAATCAGGTTTTTTCCTTTTTGATGTTGAGTTTTACAAGCTGTTTATATATGTTAGATATTAATACCTGATTGGTCATGGCATTTGCAAATATTTTCTCCCATTTAGTATGTTGTCTTTGTATTGCTGATGGTTTCCTTTGCTGTATAAAAGCTTTTAAATTTAATTAAATCCCATTTGATTATTTTTTGGTTTCATTTCCATTATTCTAGGAGATGGATCCAAAAAAACTGCTGTGATATATGTCCAAGAGTATTCTGTGTATGTTTTCCTCTGTTTTACAGTATCCAATCTTGCATTTAGGTCTTTAATCCACTTTTGCTTCTTTTTATAGGCTGAAGAAATTGATGTCTATCTTGTACTTATGAAAATAAAGATTTTAAATTGGGAAGTACCATGATCAGATCTCTGTTTTAGATAAACAATTCTATCAGTGTAGAGGGTTGATTAAAACAGCTGAGTAAGGAAAGTGGAAGCAAATGACCCTAATAAGAAAGTATTGTATTCTTCAGTCATCCATTCTTTATAGAGACCGTGCTATAACTAGAATAAACACTGTGGCTACTACAGAAAACATAGCACTTACATTCCAATGAAGAGACAAATGATAAATTAGTTAAAAAGGTTTAAATGAGTTATTAATGATTTGTTATAACACTGTGAAGGAAATAAACAGGGTACAACAACTGTAAAGTGAAGGCTCTTTAAATAGGGTGTCAGGAGAGCCGCTCTGAGTAGGTGACACTTAAGCTGGCATCTGACAGAGCACAGAACTCTGATGAATGCAAGGTCATTAGGGAGAAGAGAAAATATTTTGGAGATGTTTGAGCAAGTGCATTAAAAAGACGTGTTAACCAACCGGATATGGGGATTTAAGGATTATTCTAAAGTTTCAGGTTGAAGCAACTGGCTATCTGGCAGTGTTAATACTGAGATAGGAAATACTGTCAGATGTGAGTGAGAACTGTTGAGGTAACTGCTATTGGAGATGCCCAGTTGGTTATTTTTATTTCTTTTATCATATTTCACAGTCCTCCCTCCCATGAACAGTTCACATATTCAAGGGAACAGATTTCTCTATGACGTTGAGGAAAGGGTATGAAGGGAATAACTAGAAGGCATAGCTAGCCTAGAAATAAATAAGCATACAAAATAATTAAGAATAAATATTTAAACTAAGTGTTCCACTAGAAAACAGGCTCTGAAGGAAACAAATTTTTCCTAACATTTTATTGGGAAATACAATCCCAGGGAAGCATGAACACTGGGAAAATGGAATAGAGTACAGATGTGTGTGTGTGTGTGTGTGTGTGTGTGTGTGTGTGTGTGTGTGTGTGTGTGTTAGTCACTCAGTTGTCTCTGACTCTTTGAAACCCCATGGACTATAACCCACCAGGCACCTCTGTGCATGGGGGTTATCTAGGCAAGAATACTGGAGAGGGTTGCCCTTCTCCAGAAGATGCCCTTCTCCAGGGGATCTTCCTAACTCAGGGATCAAACCCTGAGTGGGTCTCCCACACTGGAAGCAGATTTTTTACCATCTAACCACCAGTGAAGCCCTAGTAGGGGATGAGATAGGACAAAATAAGGCAGACTGATATGGACTGGGATAGAGCTTTATGTAAACTGACACCTGGGTCATGTAAGACATCTTTAGAAAGATCACAGAAAAATCTGCCTTTAAAAAGAGGGAGAAGAAAGAAGAATTTATCCTCTCCCATCCCCCTTCAGTTAAAGTTCCATCTTTTATGAATTAGCCCCTTACACTTCCAAGCTGCACATGTGTAGTGCTTAGTGAAATGGAGAGCTGCAACCCATATCTTGAAAATCAGTGGCAACATGGAACAGAGAAACAGGAAGTAAGAGGAAGTTGTATCCAGGTATTAAAGGGAGATCAGGAGCAGCAGGCACAGTAGGAATATCAGTCTGAAGCAGAAGCAGCTGCCACAGCAGCAACCTGGCTCTAAGCCAGTGAGACACAGCAAGTCACTACTGTAAGTAGAAAGCAGGGCAGGTGAGCAGGCCTGTGGTGGTGTATAAACTGAAGCTAAGGCACAATGAAAGATGGTGAGGGGCAGAAGCAGGGTAGACAAAGAGGTCTACCCTCTTTGACACATAGGAGGAGATAAGGTCAGATGCTTTTAACCTTAAGAACACTGGTTTCACTCTTAGTAAAAAGGGCAGCTATTGCTATACTGCTTTTTGAAAAGATGTCTCTGCTGATTGTGTTGAAAATAGCCTCTCAGAAGCAAGTGTATACATAAGACAATCAGGGAAGCAGAAATCCAGAACTTGTAATGGTGTTTTGAACCAGAGGAGTAGCTTGGTAGAAAGCAGTGACAGATTTGGATATATTTTAAATGTAGAGCCCACAGGATTTCCTTGCTTCACACTTCTCAAAAACTCAAATTTCCAGTAGATTAAGAAGTTAGCTTTTAAAACTGTTAAAACTAAAATAAAAAAAAGCATTAGAAGGAAATACAGTCAAAAATAGGGAAGACAACTTTTTAAAATTCAAAATTTATAAACAGATCAACATTAAAATAAATAAAATGAACAGACAAGTGATAGCCAAGTAGAAAATATGTGTAATATATAAGATATTAGAGTTTAGTGCTTAGAATATATTAAATAGCCTTGTAAATTCAACAGGAAAAAGGCAAACAATTCAACAGATAAGTGGGTAAAATATACATGAAGAATATTCACAAAAAATGAAACAATAGCAATATATATACAAAAAAGCACTCAACCTTGTTGGTTAGCAGGGAAAAAAATAAAAGTAAAACATGAAATGTCAGTTTTTATCCATCAGGTTGAAAAAAAGAAACGTTGAAACATTCACAGAATGGACAAACATGACAATGGGGTGTTCATATACTGTACAGGGAAGTATATAATTGGCCAATGCATTGAAAAGTACATACTGATAAAATACATTAAAATGTAAAATACCTATCATCTCAATCCAGCAAGTCTACTAAATAGCTATTCTAGAGAAATATTCTCATATCACTAAAAAAGGGTATGCAAGATACTCATTATATTATTGAAAAATAAGTTTCATAAATTTTTACCAACAGAAGACTAGATAAACCTCTGAAGCATACATATCAGGTAAAAGAATAAAGTATATCCATAGGTCCTGATATGGCAAAATATCCAATATATAACTTACCCAAAAAAGGAAATTTCCAGAAAACACACAACATTTGCATAATAAAAGGATGTGATGACTATCTGAGTAGAAATTTTCTGAGTCCAACAGTTGTGAAGTTAGATAGGGAAAAATAAAGTAATTATTAATTATGGTATTAACATGGCCTATTTGAATAGCTTAATTATTAGTCCCTAAGCCTAAGTGAATTATATATTCCTACATGTCATACTGCATTATTTGTCAGTCTCTTATTATCAGGTATTACTTCAAATAATACAATAAAAATACAATGCAAGTCAATTATCATGTAAAAATGAAAATCATACAAAAAATATAGAATGCCATGAAATCAATAAAAGTGACTTTGGGAACTACACAAGTCACAGAGCAGACCATTTGATCAGTCCAGTTAGCAATTAAAGAAAAGAAAATGAAGCATGGGAACAAGAAAAATGCTTTAAACAACATTGTTTTAAAATCAAAATGTTTAGCAAACAGAGCTTGCATATTTTAGCAAAAACTACCTGCTTTAGAACCCTGTTATAAAAGTCAGACATGAAGCAAATTACTTCATATTGTGTTTTTTTTTTTTTTTTTTTAATTTATTTATTTATTGGCCACGCTGTGCGGCATGTGGGATCTTACTTCCCCGATCGGGGATCGAACCTGGGCCCCCTGCATTGCAAGCCCAGAGTCCTAACCACCAGACCACCAGGGAAGCCCCCCATATTGTGTTTTTATATAACTTTGTCAGAAAAAAATTACAGCAAAACACTCTAGATTCATACCTTGGGAATGCCAAGAAATAAAGCAATTAAAATTATATCCCTGCCAGTACAGAAGAACTGTGGCTCCGGAGGCATGCCGGATACAGAGAAACTGAAGATGTAGTTGACCAGATTTTGGAAATAACTACAACAGGAGGTCTGAAAAACAAAAAAGTCATTTTCATCTCGTCAGTCCTAGATGAAGAGATCAAGCCCTGAGCCTTTGGAGTGGGAGCACTGACTCCAAGACCATAGACTGCCAAAGAACTAACCATAGAGTATCAAACAGTGAGAACTCACACAAAGGAAACCAATTGAATACAAGACCTGGCATCACCCAACCACCAGTAGCACCCTGTGCAGGATGCCTCATTTAAACAACAAACAAAACAAAAATACAAACCCAAGCATCACCAAGATTATCACCTCACTCAGTCTTGCCCATTAGAGGGGAAAAAAAAAAAACAACTCAGCTCAAATCTCTCTCTATATGAAGCTTACACAAACCACTGGACCAAGCTTACGAGAGCAGAAACCAAAAGAAAGAGAGAATTCAACCTTGAAGCCTGGGAAAAGAAGACCTCAAACACAATGTTTTGTTTTTTTTTTTTGTTTTTTTTTTAATGAAAAGGCAGAGAAATACTACACAAATGAAGGAACAAACTAGGAACACAGAAGTCCAAATAAATGAAGAGGAAATAGGCAAACTACATGGAAAATAATTCAGAATAATGATAGTTAAGATGATCAAAAACCTTGAAAACAAAATGGAGAAAATACAATAATCAATTAACAAAGACCTAGAAAAATTAAAGAATAAACATACAGAGATCAACAACACAATTAATTACTGAAATTAAAATACTCTAGAAGGATTCAATAGTAGGATATCTGTAACAGAAGAATGAATCAGTGAGCTGAAAGATAAAATGGTGGAAATAACTTCTGAAGAGTAGAATAAAGTACAAAGAATGAAAAGAACTGAGGACAGTCTCAGAGACATCTGGGACCATATCAAGTGTAACAACATTCAAATTATAGGGGTCCCAGAAGAAGAAGAGAAAAAGAAAGGCTATGAGATAATTTTAGAAGAGATTATAATTGAAAATTTCCCTAACATGGAAAAGGAAATAGTCAATCAGGTCCAAGAGGCACAAGGAGTCTCATATAGGATAAACCTAAGGAGAAACACGCCAAGACACATACTAATAAAACTGACAAAGACTAAACACAAAGAAAAAATATTAAAAGCAGCAAGGGAAAAGCAACAAGTAACATACAAGGGAAAGCCCATTCGTTTAAGAGCTGATCTTTCAACAGAAACTCTGAAGGTCAGAAGGGAAAGGCAAGATATATTTAAAGTACTGAAAGGGAAAAATCTACAACCACATTTATTGTACTCAGAAAGGATCTCATTCAAAATTGATAGAGAAATAAAAAGCTTTTCAGACAAGTAAAAGTGAAGCGAATTCAGTACCATCAAACCAGCTATACAACAAATGTTAAAGGGACTTATATAGTCAAGAAATACAAGAGAANAGAATAAACACTGTGGCTACTACAGAAAACATAGCACTTACATTCCAATGAAGAGACAAATGATAAATTAGTTAAAAAGGTTTAAATGAGTTATTAATGATTTGTTATAACACTGTGAAGGAAATAAACAGGGTACAACAACTGTAAAGTGAAGGCTCTTTAAATAGGGTGTCAGGAGAGCCGCTCTGAGTAGGTGACACTTAAGCTGGCATCTGACAGAGCACAGAACTCTGATGAATGCAAGGTCATTAGGGAGAAGAGAAAATATTTTGGAGATGTTTGAGCAAGTGCATTAAAAAGACATGTTAACCAACCGGATATGGGGATTTAAGGATTATTCTAAAGTTTCAGGTTGAAGCAACTGGCTATCTGGCAGTGTTAATACTGAGATAGGAAATACTGTCAGATGTGAGTGAGAACTGTTGAGGTAACTGCTATTGGAGATGCCCAGTTGGTTATTTTTATTTCTTTTATCATATTTCACAGTCCTCCCTCCCATGAACAGTTCACATATTCAAGGGAACAGATTTCTCTATGACGTTGAGGAAAGGGTATGAAGGGAATAACTAGAAGGCATAGCTAGCCTAGAAATAAATAAGCATACAAAATAATTAAGAATAAATATTTAAACTAAGTGTTCCACTAGAAAACAGGCTCTGAAGGAAACAAATTTTTCCTAACATTTTATTGGGAAATACAACCCCAGGGAGGCATGAACACTGGGAAAATGGAATAGAGTACAGATGTGTGTGTGTGTGTGTGTGTGTGTGTGTGTGTGTGTGTGTGTGTGTGTGTGTTAGTCACTCAGTTGTCTCTGACTCTTTGAAACCCCATGGACTATAACCCACCAGGCACCTCTGTGCATGGGGGTTATCTAGGCAAGAATACTGGAGAGGGTTGCCCTTCTCCAGAAGATGCCCTTCTCCAGGGGATCTTCCTAACTCAGGGATCAAACCCTGAGTGGGTCTCCCACACTGGAAGCAGATTTTTTACCATCTAACCACCAGTGAAGCCCTAGTAGGGGATGAGATAGGACAAAATAAGGCAGACTGATATGGACTGGGATAGAGCTTTATGTAAACTGACACCTGGGTCATGTAAGACATCTTTAGAAAGATCACAGAAAAATCTGCCTTTAAAAAGAGGGAGAAGAAAGAAGAATTTATCCTCTCCCATCCCCCTTCAGTTAAAGTTCCATCTTTTATGAATTAGCCCCTTACACTTCCAAGCTGCACATGTGTAGTGCTTAGTGAAATGGAGAGCTGCAACCCATATCTTGAAAATCAGTGGCAACATGGAACAGAGAAACAGGAAGTAAGAGGAAGTTGTATCCAGGTATTAAAGGGAGATCAGGAGCAGCAGGCACAGTAGGAATGTCAGTCTGAAGCAGAAGCAGCTGCCACAGCAGCAACCTGGCTCTAAGCCAGTGAGACACAGCAAGTCACTACTGTAAGTAGAAAGCAGGGCAGGTGAGCAGGCCTGTGGTGGTGTATAAACTGAAGCTAAGGCACAATGAAAGATGGTGAGGGGCAGAAGCAGGGTAGACAAAGAGGTCTACCCTCTTTGACACATAGGAGGAGATAAGGTCAGATGCTTTTAACCTTAAGAACACTGGTTTCACTCTTAGTAAAAAGGGCAGCTATTGCTATACTGCTTTTTGAAAAGATGTCTCTGCTGATTGTGTTGAAAATAGCCTCTCAGAAGCAAGTGTATACATAAGACAATCAGGGAAGCAGAAATCCAGAACTTGTAATGGTGTTTTGAACCAGAGGAGTAGCTTGGTAGAAAGCAGTGACAGATTTGGATATATTTTAAATGTAGAGCCCACAGGATTTCCTTGCTTCACACTTCTCAAAAACTCAAATTTCCAGTAGATTAAGAAGTTAGCTTTTAAAACTGTTAAAACTAAAATTAAAAAAGCATTAGAAGGAAATACAGTCAAAAATAGGGAAGACAACTTTTTAAAATTCAAAATTTATAAACAGATCAACATTAAAATAAATAAAATGAACAGACAAGTGATAGCCAAGTAGAAAATATGTGTAATATATAAGATATTAGAGTTTAGTGCTTAGAATATATTAAATAGCCTTGTAAATTCAACAGGAAAAAGGCAAACAATTCAACAGATAAGTGGGTAAAATATACATGAAGAATATTCACAAAAAATGAAACAATAGCAATATATATACAAAAAAGCACTCAACCTTGTTGGTTAGCAGGGAAAAAAATAAAAGTAAAACATGAAATGTCAGTTTTTATCCATCAGGTTGAAAAAAAGAAACGTTGAAACATTCACAGAATGGACAAACATGACAATGGGGTGTTCATATACTGTACAGGGAAGTATATAATTGGCCAATGCATTGAAAAGTACATACTGATAAAATACATTAAAATGTAAAATACCTATCATCTCAATCCAGCAAGTCTACTAAATAGCTATTCTAGAGAAATATTCTCATATCACTAAAAAAGGGTATGCAAGATACTCATTATATTATTGAAAAATAAGTTTCATAAATTTTTACCAACAGAAGACTAGATAAACCTCTGAAGCATACATATCAGGTAAAAGAATAAAGTATATCCATAGGTCCTGATATGGCAAAATATCCAATATATAACTTATCCAAAAAAGGAAATTTCCAGAAAACACACAACATTTGCATAATAAAAGGATGTGATGACTATCTGAGTAGAAATTCTCTGAGTCCAACAGTTGTGAAGTTAGACAGGGAAAAATAAAGTAATTATTAATTATGGTATTAACATGGCCTCTTTGAATAGCTTAATTATTAGTTCCTAAGCCTAAGTGAATTATACATTCCTACATGTCATACTGCATTATTTGTCAGTCTCTTATTATCAGGTATTAATTCAAATAATACAATAAAAATACAGTGCAAGTCAATTATAATGTAAAAATGAAAGTCATACAAAAAATATAGAATGCCATGAAATCAATAAAAGTGACTTTGGGAACTACACAAGTCACAGAGCAGACCATTTGATCAGTCCAGTTAGCAATTAAAGAAAAGAAAATGAAGCATGGGAACAAGAAAAATGCTTTAAACAACATTGTTTTAAAATCAAAATGTTTAGCAAACAGAGCTTGCATATTTTAGCAAAAACTACCTGCTTTAGAACCCTGTTATAAAAGTCAGACATGAAGCAAATTACTTCATATTGTGTTTTTATATAACTTTGTCAGAAAAAAATTACAGCAAAACACTCTAGATTCATACCTTGGGAATGCCAAGAAATAAAGCAATTAAAATTATATCCCTGCCAATATAGAAGAACTGTGGCTCCGGAGGCATGCCGGATACAGAGAAACTGAAGATATAGTTGACCAGATTTTGGAAATAACTACAACAGGAGGTCTGAAAAACAAAAAAGTAATTTTCATCTCATCAGTCCTAGATGAAGAGATCAAGCCCTGAGCCTTTGGAGTGGGAGCACTGACTCCAAGACCATAGACTGCCAGAGAACTAACCATAGAGTATCAAATAGTGAGAACTCACACAAAGGAAACCACTTGAATACAAGACCTGGCATCACCCAACCACCAGTAGCACCCTGTGCAGGATGCCTCATTTAAACAACAAACAAAACAAAAATACAAACCCAAGCATCAGCAAGATTACCACCTCACTCAGTCTTGCCCATTAGAGGGGAAAAAAGAAAAAAAAAAAAAACTCAGCTCAAATCTCACTCTATATGAAGCTTACACAAACCACTGGACCAAGCTTACAAGAGCAGAAACCAAAAGAAAGAGAGAATTCAACCTTGAAGCCTGGGAAAAGAAGACCTCAAACACAATGTTGTTGTTTTTTTTTAATGAAAAGGCAGAGAAATACTACACAAATGAAAGAACAAACTAGAAACACAGAAGTCCAAATAAATGAAGAGGAAATACGCAAACTACATGAAAAATAATTCAGAATAATGATAGTTAAGATGATCAAAAACCTTGAAAACAAAATGGAGAAAATACAATAATCAATTAACAAAGACCTAGAAGAATTAAAGAATAAACATACAGAGATCAACAACACAATTACTGAAATTAAAATACTCTAGAAGGATTCAATAGTAGGATATCTGTAACAGAAGAATGAATCAGTGAGCTGAAAAATAAAATGGTGGAAATAACTTCTGAAGAATAGAATAAAGTAAAAAGAATGAAAAGAACTGAGGACAGTCTCAGAGACATCTGGGACCATATCAAATGTAACAACATTCAAATTATAGGGGTCTGAGAAGAAGAAGAGAAAAAAAAAGGCTATGAGATAATTTTAGAAGAGATTATAATTGAAAATTTCCCTAACATGGAAAAGGAAATAGTCAATCAGGTCCAAGAGGCACAAAGAGTCTCATATAGGATAAACCTAAGGAGAAACACGCCAAGACACATACTAATCAAACTGACAAAGACTAAACACAAAGAAAAAATATTAAAAGCAGCAAGGGAAAAGCAACAAGTAACATACAAGGGAAAGCCCATTCGTTTAACAGCTGATCTTTCAACAGAAACTCTGAAGGTCAGAAGGGAAAGGCAAGATATATTTAAAGTACTGAAAGGGAAAAATCTACAACCATATTTATTGTACTCAGAAAGGATCTCATTCAAAATTGATGGAGAAATAAAAAGCTTTTCAGACAAGTAAAAGCGAAGCGAATTCAGTACCATCAAACCAGCTATACAACAAATGTTAAAGGGACTTATATAGTCAAGAAATACAAGAGAAGAAAAAAAAGTTCTATAAAATCAACCCCAAACAATTAAGAAAATGGCAATAGGAACATATATATCAATAAACACTTTAACTGTAAATGGATTAAATGCTCCAACTGAAAGACAGACTGACTGAATAGATAGAAAAATAAGACCCATATACATGCTGTCTACAAGAAACCCACTTCAGACCTAAAGACACATATTCACTCAAAGTGAGAGAATGGAAAAATATATTCCATGCAAATGGGAAGCAATAGAAAGCTGGAGTAGCAATCCTCATATCAGACAAAATAGACCTTAAAGAATATTACAAGAGATAAGACAGAACACTACATAATTATCAAGGGATCAATCCAAGAGGAAGACATAACAATTGTAAATATCTTGACACCCAACATAGGAGCACCTCAATACATAAAACAAACACTAATAGACATAAAAGGAGAAATTGACAGTAACACAATAATAGTAGAAGACTTTAATACCTCACTCACNGAATATTACAAGAGATAAGAAAGGACACTACATAATTATCAAGGGATCAATCCAAGAGGAAGACATAACAATTGTAAATATCTTGGCACCCAACATAGGAGCACCTCAATACATAAGACAAACACTAATAGACATAAAAGGAGAAATTGACAGTAACACAATAATAGTAGAAGACTTTAATACCTCACTCACACCAATGGACAGATCATCAAAAGAGAAAATTAATGAGGAAATACAAGTCTTAAATAATACATCAGATGAGATGGATCTCATTGATATCTTCAGGACATTCCATCCACATGCAGGAGAATAGATATTCTTTTCAAGTGCACATGANACAGATCATCAAAAGAGAAAATTAATGAGGAAATACAAGTCTTAAATAATACATCAGATGAGATGGATCTCATTGATATCTTCAGGACATTCCATCCACATGCAGAAGAATACATATTCTTTTCAAGTGCACATGAAACGTTCTCTAGGATATACCACATCTTGGGTCACAAATCAAACCTCAGTAAATTTAAGAAAACTGAAATTGTATCAAGCACCTTCTCCGACCACAACGCCATGAGATTAGATATCAATTACAAGAAAAAACTAAAAAAAACACAAACACATGGAGATTAAACAATCCATTTCTAAATAAACAACAGGTTACTGAAGAAATCCAAAGGGAAATTTAAAAATTTCTAGAAACAAAAGACAATGAAAATACAACAACTCAAAATCTATGGGATGCAGCAAAAGCAGTTCTAAGAGGGAAGTTTATAGGAATACAACCCTACCTCAAGAAACAAGAAAAACATTGAATAGACAACCTAACTTTACAGCTAAAACAACTGGAAAAAGAACAAAAACACCCCAAAATTAGTAGAAGGAAAGAAATCATAAAGATCAGAGCCAAAATAAATGAAAAAGAAATGAAATAAACAGTAGTAAAGATTAATAAAACTAAATGCTGCTTCTTTGAGAAGATAAACAAAATTGACAAACCTTTAACCAGACTCACCAAGAAAAAAAGAAGAATCAAATCAACAAAATTAGAAATGAAAAAGGAGAG
>SJYW01042710.1:9144-20562 GCA_006410735.1 Raphicerus campestris
TCCTCACTGAAATCTCAAGTTGAACTCAGTGTCCTCATTGGGAAACCTGTGTTGAATGAAAACCCTGACCAGGGATAATAGACTCCTTCCTTTGACTGGTGCTTGAAGTCAAAGAGTGACTTTCTTAAGTCTGAACTTGCAAGGTCAAAGGAAGAGAGGTCTAGAAACCAAAGAACAAATCCAGTTAGCATACAGTGTGTTAAAGGTATAAACTTAAAATTCCCACACTTTTAATGAAAACAAACAACTAAACTTCAGTCTCAGAAAACTGGGAGTCTTCCTCCTAGTTTCCTCTCCACCAAACTGGTCCTCAATCAAGAGAGTTTGAAAAAGGGGAATCAAAAGTTGCTCATCCTAAAAGACCAGAATAGGGTATTTGGGGTCATAGGGACTTATCTGGATTGAGAGAAGTCCAAGAACGGATGGAAAATAGAAAGGGCTCTGTGTGGGCATGCCCTTTAAATTATTATAGTTACCATAGTATAGATTACTCAGTTCCCCAGGGAACAAGTTCAAAAAAGTAAGCATATGAAAGCTATGACAAGGAATTAATAAAGAAAAAAACCTACTAATAGAAAGCAGACTTGTGGGCAGAAATGTCCTTGTGTAACTTGTCAGTCCTTAAGAGTAAAAGGAGGCTGGGGGCACTAATACTTGTGGTTGTGAACCAAAATGGGTGAAGGTCATTCTATAAGTTATAAATGTTCTAATATCAAAGTTTAGGATTGGGGCTGAGTGTTCCTTTAGGCAATAGCTATTAAATAAGTAACAGGCACTTTCAGAGTAGGCTCAATAGAGATGAAGACAGGGCAAACCTCTGGGAACAGATGGAGAAAAAGGCTTCCATGTCAGAAGAAAGTCCAAACAACTCACATCGGTCATCCACACAACTTGCTGAGGTACTTTCAGCAGTATTTTAGTCTGCTTCATCTAAAAACCCAGAGCGGTTCAGAAGTCTTCTCCTGACAAGGGCCAAGCAGTTAGTAATATATTCTTTATACTCTCTTCCCATATGTTCTGCGTACAACAGATGGGAGTGAGAGGGAGGAGCAACTTATGAATGAAAACTCAAAGTGGTAACTCAATGGTAGTAACCAGACACTTAAAAATAGGCCGTTATGGGGAAAACTGACATTGTCTCAGCTCAGTTTCCTCAATCTGCTAGTATAGAGCAGTCTCAAGCTATTCTTGTAACTGCCTCCCTTCTAATAAGGCAGCGATCTCCAACTTTTGGGCACCATTGACCAGCTTCCTGGAAGACAATTTTTCTATGGACAGGGCGGCGATGGTTTTGGGATGATTCAAGAGCATTATGTCTATTGTGCACTTTATTACATCAGCTTCACCTCAGATTATGAGGCATTAGGTCCCAGAGGTTAGGGACCCCTGTTATAAGGCATTGTGAATAGTGAAAGTCACTCAGTGGTGTCTGACTCTTTGTGACTCCATGAAATTCTCCAGCCAAAATACTGGAATGGTAGCGGTTCCTTTCCCAGGGGATCTTCCCAACCAGGTGTTGACCCCAGGTCTTCTGCATTGCAGGCAGAGTCTTTACCAGCTGAGTCACCAAGTAAATGGTGAAAATGCCTGTTAAGCTCAAGGTAGCTGCTCTGCTTTGGTTATATATTGAACTTGAATGTTTGAGGACATTGAGGACACTTTTGAAACAAAATCCTTCAGATTTATCTGTACTAGAACATCCCTCATGTTTTCTGTTTCAGGGTAAGGAAAAAAAGCATTGGTAATCTATGTATTGAGGATCACGACAGTTACACAGCTTTCATTTTCCAAGGTCTGAGAGCAGTCTTTGAGAAGAATCTCCTCAGGAGCTTAATAAACAACCTAAAACAGGAAAGAGTTTCTTGAGCCAAACTGAGGACTGTAGCCTAGGAGACAGCCTCTTATCTCCATGCAAGAAACTGCTCAGTTTGTGTGTGTTTCCACATGGTTTCATGTTCCTTTCTCTGATCTGATAAGGTATAAATGTGACATGCAAATATTCAAAGTTTCAAGAGACAGTATGTATACAGTGAGACAACAGAGCCTTGGTGTCTGGGAAGGAAACCTTACCTTTGAAGGAGAGTTAACATGAAAACCACAGGAAGGGAGTCATCCTTTGCTTTGAAATGGACATTCTTTCCCTTAATGGTTAAAGGCCATGTGCTGTGTGTTTCATAGGTCATGAATGAGGTGGTTTGAGTTCACACCATATTCAAGCTGAACCATGTATAAGCCAAAACCACTTCCCTATACCTCAATAGGTAAACATTTTCTCCATCAGGTGTAAAGTCAGAGATATTAGCTTTCCCCACAGGACTGACCTGTGAACACAAATTGATTTTTCAGTTGGAGTTACCATACTTGCATTAGAATTTGCACTCTGAAGGTACATTAAATTAGTGTCAGAAGTAGACACGTCTAAATGCTCATGAAGTAAGATAAAGGAATCCTGAGGCTGGAGGAACCATGAAATCACAACGCAGTTATGATATGAGAGGGAAAGAGGAAAGAAGAGAAGAAAAGTCTTAGACTTGAGTGTATTAATGAGAGTCAGTTCCTAGGCAGGTTGATAAGTCTGGGGTCCCTGAAGGAGAAAGTGGTCTGGGGCTCACAAGGAGAGAGATAGAGGTCTGGAATTCTCAAGGAGGAGGAAAGAACAAAAAAAAATTTTTTTCCCCTACATTCATTCCTAAGGATTATATAAAAAGAATGTATCCTGCTTGAGGACAGTTTCTTCTTCTTGAAAACCTTCTGACTAATCCGGATATGGTAAAATATAAACTGTGGGAGTGGGTCTGGTACGATCTCTACAAACTTAAAACATTCATTTGATTTATTGTAATAACTGTATAATTCCCTTGCTTATACTCGGGAGGGGGGCACTCTCCATCCCCCTTCTGATGTCTATGTCAGAAGCTTTCTGTCCCTTTTCACTTTAATAAAATTCTGCTCCACAAAAGCTCTTAAGTGATCAAGCCTGGTCCCTGGTCCCGAAGCTAAATCTTCTTCAGAGATCATGAATCTGATACCATTCACCATAAGCTGTCATCTCGGGGTCTTGTCCAGTATCTTCAGGACACTCTAAGAACACGTGGAGCTCTAGACTCTCTGCTTTTTCAGTATATGTTTTCTACTTTATTAAGTCTACAGTGTCCTTGTGTGAGTGAGTGACATGCTCTGTGTGAAGCAAGTGATGAGCCTTGCTCTGCGGTTTCATGGTGATTTGTAATGACTGAAGGCAGCCTCAGAAAGGGGAGACTTGTCGGGGGTTTATACAAACTTGCCAATGCCAAGGGGCACTCTCCGCTGACCTCCTGATGTCTATGTCAGAAGCTTTCTCTGTCTCTTTTCACTGTAATAAAACTTCTGTCATACAAGAGAATTGAGTGATCAAGCCTGGTCTCTGGTCCCGAGGCTAAATCTTCTTCAGAAATCATGAATCTGACATCGTTCACCATAAGCTATCATTTCTAAGACCACTCTGGCAAAGTTGCATTGTGAACCAACAGAGCTCATGAGGAATCCAGTATCACACTATAATAGACCTGTGCCTTATTAGTGCTTTGCTCATCCAATGGTTGGAAGCAGCTCATAACCAGAGCTTGGGGAATGCCATAAACTCCAGAGCACAATGATGGAGACTGTCAATCAGATATGCTCCTTGCAGTCAAATCTGAAATCCATTTGTTTTATGGCCATTACAATGCATTCTTACATTGCACAGATCTACTTCAGATTTTAGGAGAAGTTTCACCATAGTTTCCATAGGCCTTTCTTGCTATGGATAAACTCTGTAGCCCCAGTTTCTAAAATTCTGCTCAGAGCCACAACTGTCAACTCATTCTCTCCTATTTGGAATTCCCTTCACCCTTAGCTGTCAACATCATGAATCTTGATGGCTTGGCTGTAGAGTGATCCCCACCTTCATTCCTGAGGGGGATGAAAACTTATTCAGGTTCTTGGGAATTATTGCATATGTACACTCATGGTTACAATTAAGTGACGGAGCATGACAAAATGCCCCAGGGGATGACCTGACTTCTGCACATACAAACTTTTCCTGACGCATGTTCTATAAGCAGTCCTCTCTTGTCAATTCAGTTATTCCTGCCAGTATGTTAATTCTTCTTCTCAGCTATTTGTTCCTGGACATAGGGGTCCAGAGGAGCCTGATGATAAGCTGTAACTTGTAGCTCAGTAGAACCCTTGCTGTATCTTGGCAAGAGTCTACCACCTTTTGAGGACCAGGACTTCCAATCCTGTAGGATGAAGATTTGCAGGGAAAGGAAGAAAAACTCCCCTAGTAGATCATTGGGAATGACACATGGAATACTTCTGCATCTACTCCTTTGTTCCTAGACTCCTGTGTTCTTCCTATTGGGGAAGAGGTCTGGTTCAGTTCACAGGCAGTGTTATGAAGGTTGGGACTCTATTTCTGCAAAGTGCCCTGTGAAGTTCTGCCTGTTGAACTGCTTTTTAGCTGTGTTTTAAGAAGATGGCTCCAGCATTCTGTGAGGCCAGATGCTTCTGGCTGGTGAAGAAATGTAATACTACCAGTAGGTTCCATGGTCATGAGCCCTATCCTGCTTGTCTGAAGTGTCTGTTCTTTGAGTACTATGTCATGGGGGAGGTCCTGCCTGTGAATTGCACTCAGGAAGCCCTCAAATAGGAATGCTGGCCAAGGCTCTGTTGGCAAGAAAGGCAAATCCACACCAAGAATAAGTATGTATCTTTGTCAGTGCCACCAACAAGCTTCCTAGCCTGAATTCCAGAGGAAGAATGCCATAAGTTGGGTTCAAGTTGTCTAACTCCCTTGAGGATACTCTCAGAAAATGTTCTGCACTGAAGGATAACGTTTCTAACTTTTTTTCCTGAGGTTAACTTGGTGGTGTGATGATATATTAAAACTAGTCTTAGAGGTGCTTCTGAGTTCTGAGTCTTGCCCTTTCTTGTGTTCCACAGAAATGTCCCTGAGAGCCTGTGAGCATATACTTGGCCCTATAAACATTTTCCCCTGGCCCCCAACCATAGTGGGAAAGAGTAACACAGAACTTTGCATATGGTTGCTTTTTCATTTACAGTTAAGTGCATTTGACTCCAAACTCAGACATAAGACTCAGGAACAATAAATGCCATGATGGAGTGATGGGATGGAAGTTAGAGATGCTAGAGGAAATATGAATGTAATTCAAACTAAGTTAGAACACATTCTAGATATTTCATTCTAGATAACTCAAGTTATTCAAATTAAGTAGAATTATTCCAATTAATTGAGATAGCCAAAGCAAAAGTGAAAGTCATGTTTTCTGATTCTCATGAAGTGATCTTTTCTTCGCATTTGACTACTTCCATTTATATCAGGCCCAGTGACAGTTTGTATACATGAAGCTTAGTATATTCAACATCTTCTTGCCTATTTTATTTTATGGAATTGTGGAGTTTGTCATCGGACATTGATAGAATCCAGTTCTACCCTCTGTTGCTCTGAGNACACAAATTGATTTTTCAGTTGGAGTTACCATACTTGCATTAGAATTTGCACTCTGAAGGTACATTAAATTAGTGTCAGAAGTAGACACGTCTAAATGCTCATGAAGTAAGATAAAGGAATCCTGAGGCTGGAGGAACCATGAAATCACAACGCAGTTATGATATGAGAGGGAAAGAGGAAAGAAGAGAAGAAAAGTCTTAGACTTGAGTGTATTAATGAGAGTCAGTTCCTAGGCAGGTTGATAAATCTGGGGTCCCTGAAGGAGAAAGTGGTCTGGGGCTCACAAGGAGAGAGAGAGAGGTCTGGAATTCTCAAGGAGGAGGAAAGAACAAAAAATTTTTTTTCCCCCTACATTCATTCCTAAGGATTATATAAAAAGAATGTATCCTGCTTGAGGACAGTTTCTTCTTCTTGAAAACCTTCTGACTAATCCGGATATGGTAAAATATAAACTGTGGGAGTGGGTCTGGTACGATCTCTACAAACTTAAAACATTCATTTGATTTATTGTAATAACTGTATAATTCCCTTGCTTATACTCGGGAGGGGGGCACTCTCCATCCCCCTTCTGATGTCTATGTCAGAAGCTTTCTGTCCCTTTTCACTTTAATAAAATTCTGCTCCACAAAAGCTCTTAAGTGATCAAGCCTGGTCCCTGGTCCCGAAGCTAAATCTTCTTCAGAGATCATGAATCTGATACCATTCACCCTAAGCTATCATCTCAGGGTCTTGTCCAGTATCTTCAGGACACTCTAAGAACACGTGGAGCTCTAGACTCTCTGCTTTTTCAGTATATGTTTTCTACTTTATTAAGTCTACAGTGTCCTTGTGTGAGTGAGTGACATGCTCTGTGTGAAGCAAGTGATGAGCCTTGCTCTGCGGTTTCATGGTGATTTGTAATGACTGAAGGCAGCCTCAGAAAGGGGAGACTTGTCGGGGGTTTATACAAACTTGCCAATGCCAAGGGGCACTCTCCGCTGACCTCCTGATGTCTATGTCAGAAGCTTTCTCTGTCTCTTTTCACTGTAATAAAACTTCTGTCATACAAGAGAATTGAGTGATCAAGCCTGGTCTCTGGTCCCGAGGCTAAATCTTCTTCAGAAATCATGAATCTGACATCGTTCACCATAAGCTATCATTTCTAAGACCACTCTGGCAAAGTTGCATTGTGAACCAACAGAGCTCATGAGGAATCCAGTATCACACTATAATAGACCTGTGCCTTATTAGTGCTTTGCTCATCCAATGGTTGGAAGCAGCTCATAACCAGAGCTTGGGGAATGCCATAAACTCCAGAGCACAATGATGGAGACTGTCAATCAGATATGCTCCTTGCAGTCAAATCTGAAATCCATTTGTTTTATGGCCATTACAATGCATTCTTACATTGCACAGATCTACTTCAGATTTTAGGAGAAGTTTCACCATAGTTTCCATAGGCCTTTCTTGCTATGGATAAACTCTGTAGCCCCAGTTTCTAAAATTCTGCTCAGAGCCACAACTGTCAACTCATTCTCTCCTATTTGGAATTCCCTTCACCCTTAGCTGTCAACATCATGAATCTTGATGGCTTGGCTGTAGAGTGATCCCCACCTTCATTCCTGAGGGGGATGAAAACTTATTCAGGTTCTTGGGAATTATTGCATATGTACACTCATGGTTACAATTAAGTGACGGAGCATGACAAAATGCCCCAGGGGATGACCTGACTTCTGCACATACAAACTTTTCCTGACGCATGTTCTATAAGCAGTCCTCTCTTGTCAATTCAGTTATTCCTGCCAGTATGTTAATTCCTCTTCTCAGCTATTTGTTCCTGGACATAGGGGTCCAGAGGAGCCTGATGATAAGCTGTAACTTGTAGCTCAGTAGAACCCTTGCTGTATCTTGGCAAGAGTCTACCACCTTTTGAGGACCAGGACTTCCAATCCTGTAGGATGAAGATTTGCAGGGAAAGGAAGAAAAACTCCCCTAGTAGATCATTGGGAATGACACATGGAATACTTCTGCATCTACTCCTTTGTTCCTAGACTCCTGTATTCTTCCTATTGGGGAAGAGGTCTGGTTCAGTTCACAGGCTGTGTTCTGAAGGTTGGGACTCTATTTCTGCAAAGTGCCCTGTGAAGTTCTGCCTGTTGAACTGCTTTTTAGCTGTGTTTTAAGAAGATGGCTCCAGCATTCTGTGAGGCCAGATGCTTCTGGCTGGTGAAGAAATGTAATACTACCAGTAGGTTCCATGGTCATGAGCCCTATCCTGCTTGTCTGAAGTGTCTGTTCTTTGAGTACTATGTCATGGGGGAGGTCCTGCCTGTGAATTGCACTCAGGAAGCCCTCAAATAGGAATGCTGGCCAAGGCTCTGTTGGCAAGAAAGGCAAATCCACACCAAGAATAAGTATTCATCTTTGTCAGTGCCACCAACACGCTTCCTAGCCTGAATTCCAGAGGAAGAATGCCATAAGTTGGGTTCAAGTTGTCTAACTCCCTTGAGGATACTCTCAGAAAATGTTCTGCACTGAAGGATAATGTTTCTAACTTTTTTTCCTGAGGTTAACTTGGTGGTGTGATGATATATTAAAACTAGTCTTAGAGGTGCTTCTGAGTTCTGAGTCTTGCCCTTTCTTGTGTTCCACAGAAATGTCCCTGAGAGCCTGTGAGCATATACTTGGCCCTATAAACATTTTCCCCTGGCCCCCAACCATAGTGGGAAAGAGTAACACAGAACTTTGCATATGGTTGCTTTTTCATTTACAGTTAAGTGCATTTGACTCCAAACTCAGACATAAGACTCAGGAACAATAAATGCCATGATGGAGTGATGGGATGGAAGTTAGAGATGCTAGAGGAAATATGAATGTAATTCAAACTAAGTTAGAACACATTCTAGATATTTCATTCTAGATAACTCAAGTTATTCAAATTAAGTAGAATTATTCCAATTAATTGAGATAGCCAAAGCAAAAGTGAAAGTCATGTTTTCTGATTCTCATGAAGTGATCTTTTCTTCGCATTTGACTACTTCCATTTATATCAGGCCCAGTGACAGTTTGTATACATGAAGCTTAGTATATTCAACATCTTCTTGCCTATTTTATTTTATGGAATTGTGGAGTTTGTCATCGGACATTGATAGAATCCAGTTCTACCCTCTGTTGCTCTGAGAGGAGACAGCTTTGGTGATCTGTGTTCTCCAGTTTCTGAGAATAATGATTGTAGCTAATGGCTATTGTGTTGGGAATGTTAAGTACACAATCATCTGACCTTGGAAAACCATTGAAGAATGTGGTCAAAAATCTGCCTGCTGTTGCAGGAAGCCCAAGAGACACAGGCTCTGGGTTGGGAAGATCCCCTGGAGAAGAAAATGGCAACTCAATCCAGTATTCTCACCTGGAGAATCCCATGGACAGAGGAGCCCGGCAGGCTACAGTCCATGGAGTCACAGAGTCAGACATAACTGAGTGAGCACATGTACATCTGACTTTGGAAGGTAGTCTTCAGCGCTTTCCCAAATGAAGTAAAGGAGGATTAAAAAGGCTAAAAGCTTTAACATTAGAAGCAAACATCTCAATTCCTAGTTTTTGTTTTTTTTTTTTAACTTCTCAAAACTCCCCAACTTCACTTCTGGGTTTATGTCACTTCTGGGAGCATCAGTTTCCTCACCTGCAAGGTATAGTAACTTCTGCCCTTACAGTGTGGTTGTAAGAATTACATTAGTGACTTTTTCAATTGATAGCTAAGTGCTAGATATTAGCCATTTTCTAGATATTGAGCTGCTATTTAATCTGGAGGGTAAAGTCAGTGCTTCTAGACATGCTGGCACACATCCCTTTATTTTGTGATCTGTCTAAACAGCATATTTTGATCAGGGATCCTACAGATGGATAAGGGTTAGTGATTTTCTGTGGCAAGGGCAAGGATTTCCTTTCCATGGAGTCCTCACGTGCTTTAGGCCCCATGGTGAGCAGCCTTGGGGAAGATATGAGGGCAATGCTGAGACATGATCTTCTAGACTCATTGCCTGCTCTGAGCTGATTTTTCTTTTCTATGCCATTCTTTCATGAGTGGTATTCCTCATACCTAACAGACCTACAAGTCAGTCTTTTTTCTAGAATGCTTCTTGTTTTTAACACAACTTTCAACAGGATCTCATTTGTTAAAGGCTCAGATCAGAAAATGCTTTTGTTGCAGCTAAGCCCACTTTGATAAAAATGACCCAGTTTTTAGGATTTAAGTGTTAAAGCCAGTAAGTAATATTGTGTAACACCACAATATATTATAAACTCCAAACAGGACATTTGATCTAGGCAGGTCAAGCTCTGTATAGTTCACAAAGTGAATATTCTGCTCTGTGTTTAAAATGTCAACAATACAACCTACCTCATAAAATATCTGGGTATTTATAAGAATTAAGTGCTGAATAAGCACTGCTACTTGTGTTACTGATGTTGTCATTGTTTTGCCATCTCTATAGCTTAAATATACTTCAGTAACTAGAAAAAACACCTATACTTGAGAATTGAGAGTAATACAATCTCTTAAAATTTATTGAAGTAGACTTGATTTACAGTGTTAAATTCTGTACAAAAGTGATTCAGCTATACATATGTATACACATTGTTATACTTTTCCATTATGGTTTATCAGAGGATATTGAATATAGTTCCCTAAGCTATGAAGTAGGACCTTGTTCGTCTTTCTATACATAATAATTTGCATGTACTAATCCCAAACTCCTCCATTCCTCTCCCATGCTTTCCCCCTTGGCAACCGCAAGTCTATACTTTCTTTTTTGGCATTCCTTTGGAATTACAAAACCCAGAGAACACAGGACCCAACATCTCAGAATCTCTGGAGTTCCCAAATGGGAAATTGTCCACCATATGTGAGCGCTTTCTCCATAAGCCTATTTAACAGAAGTATCAGTCATTTGATCTTAGTTTCTGTCTTGAGAATTTGGAGAAGTCTTTCCCAGATCTGCTTGGTGCGGACTGCATAGACAATAGGATTGAGGATTGGAGGAATAAGGAGGTAGAAGTTGGCCAGCAACGTGTGGATTGGAGGGGGCACCTGATGACCAAATCGGTGAATGAGGGAAGAAACAGCAATGGGAACATAAAAGATCAGGATAGCACAGATGTGGGAACCACATGTCCCCAGTGTTTTTAGCCTGGCCTCAGGAGTAGCCAGCCCTATCACGGTTCTGAAAATCATCACATAGGAGGCAGTAATGGCCATTGAGTCCAGGATCAAGATCAGAAAGCCAATGCTCAACCCATAGATATTGTTGATCCTGCTGTCACCACATGCCAAGGCGACCACAGCCATGTGCTCACAGTAGGAGTGGGAGATAACACGGGTTTTGTAAAGAGGCAGCCATAGGCGGATCATCAGAGGCAGGGGTCCAATGTAGAGGACACCCCGGCAGAGGGCAGCCATCCCCAAACGTCCCACCATGGTATGAGTGAGCACTGTGGTATGATGGAGTGGGTTGCAGATGGCTACATAGCGGTCAAAAGCCATAGCAAGGAAGATGCCTGACTCCACTGTGGCAAAGCAGTGAATGAGGAACATCTGAGCCAAGCAGGCATCCAACCCAATATCACCAGCCCCAAACCAGAAGATCCCCAGCAGTTTGGGCATAGTGGAAGTAGACAGAACCAGGTCAATGGTAGCCAACATGCACAGAAAGAAGTACATGGGCTGGTGCAGGCTATGCTCTACCCTTACCACAGCCAGAATGCTGACATTTCCTACCACAGCTACCAGGTACATGGAGCTGAAGGGGATGGAGAGCCAGGTATGCAGAGACTCCAGTCCTGGAATGCCAGTCAGCTGGAAGGAACTGGGTGCTAAGCAGACATTATGAAAAGTGAGCATGGCTAGTTACAAATGCACTTCCTCACTTTTGTCCCAAAATATGATAGAGCTT
>SJYW01042712.1:58737-76614 GCA_006410735.1 Raphicerus campestris
CTTTAACACCCTTGCTGTGACCCAAGAAGTTCCCCGCTCCACACGTCCCCACTCGAGAGGACCGCCGAGGGTCCAGCAAGG
Source organism: Raphicerus campestris (assembly GCA_006410735.1). NCBI lineage: Eukaryota > Metazoa > Chordata > Mammalia > Artiodactyla > Bovidae > Raphicerus > Raphicerus campestris. The sequence goes on from SJYW01042712.1 coordinate 58,819, forward strand.
ACTCACGAGTACCTCCATTTTCCCATGCTCAGCTCCAGATGAGGGGCCCTTTCCCTGCTCCATTGGGAAAGGGTTCCCGGCTCTCCCCTTGCATCCCAAGAGGAGGCAGTCACACCAGGCGAGTCCAGAGAAGCCTCAGGCGTCAGGTCACATTTCCACAAGACCCACAATTGTCTAGTCCACTCCAGATGAATCTGACTGTCCTGCATGCACTGCCTCGACTGTCACCCCGAGGCTTGACGCTGGCACACTGGCACGTGTGATAGCCCTGGCGTATCTCGAGGTCAAGCCACTGATCCCTGTATCCGCTCGACAGGGACCCGGACACTGTTGCTACAGATGGGGAGGAAAGCGGCTGTGCACGTCCCCAGACGAGATGAGGACTTACTCCTCTATGGGGGCTCCAGGAAAACGCCAAGACATATGTCAGCATGGGCTAGACTAGCACAGGCTCCGGGCTCAGCACCAGACGAGGATTAAGGACCCGTCAACATCTTGGGTGGAATCCCCACAGGTGCCTCTGAACTCGCATGGAGACTGGCCTCTCCTGAGGCCAGAGCAGCAGGTCCCTGGGGTCCTCGAAGTAACTCGAGAAGACCCCGCCGCAACTCGAGAAAAAGCAGAAGCTTCTCCCTTGCAGGGAGGGTGAATTCCTTGTCTGCTGCAGCATCTCGGGGGAACTACCCCTTCACTCTTTGATCTCAAAAGGCTCCTTCATACCCTTGTAGTGACCATGGAAGTTCCCGGCCCCAACCATCCCCACTCGAGAGGAACCCTGAGGGTCCCGCTGTGACTCAAGAGGAGCCCTGTTTTCCCCTGCTAAGCTGCAGATGAGGGGCCCTATCCCTGCTCCATCAGGAAAGGTTTTCTGGCGCTCCCCTCAGATCCCAAGAGGTGGCCTCGCATCAAGAGAGTCGGGAGGAGCCTCAGGTGTCCGACCACCACTCCCCAAGATCCCCAAATGCCTCGTCCACTCCAGATGAACCTGACTGCCCTGCACTGTCCCGACTGTCACCCTGAGGCTCGACTCCCAACACAATGGCACGTGAGACAGCCCCAGAATACGTTGATGGCAAGCCACAGATCCCTTTGTCCACTTTTCGGGGAGCCAGAACAGACACTGTCGCGGCTGTTGGGGTAGAAAGAGGTCATGCAAGTCTCCAGGTGAGAAGAGGCCTGACTTCACTGTCGGGGCTCCAAAGTTACCTCAAGACCCATGAAAGCATGAGCGAGGAAATCTCAGACTCCGACCTCAACACCAGAAGAGGACTGAGGACACGGCAATGACTGGGGAGGAATCCCCAGAGGCGCTTCATAATTCGCACTGAGAATGGCCTCTCCTGAGGATACAGGGGCGGGTCCCTGGGGTCCCTGTCCTAACTAGAGAGGACCCCTCTGGAACTCGAAAAAAACTGGAAGCTTCTTCCATGAATGTGTGGTGTGGCCCTTGTCCGCAACGGCATCTCAGGGGAATTCTCCCCGTCCTTCATGGACCTCGATAGGCTTTTTCACACCCTNCTAACTAGAGAGGACCCCGCTGGAACTCGAAAAAAACTGGAAGCTTCTTCCATGAATGTGTGGTGTGGCCCTTGTCCGCAACGGCATCTCAGGGGAATTCTCCCCGTCCTTCATGGACCTCGATAGGCTTTTTCACACCCTTGCTGTGACCCTAGAAGTTCCCCGCCCCACCCATCCCCACTGGAGAAGAACCACAAGTGTCCCACCAAGACTCATGAGAAGTCCCGTTTTTCCATGCTGAGCTCCAAATGAGGGACCCTTTCCCTGCTCTGTTAGGAAAGGTTTCGCGCTGTTCCCTTCGCATCCCAAGAGGAGGTGCTCGCACCTGGAACGTCGGGAGGAGTCTCACAGGTTGGGCCACCATTGCCCAAGACCCCCATATGCCTTGTCCACTTCAGAGTAATCTGACTGCCCTACACTGCCTCGACTGTAACCCCGAGGCTGGACTCTGCACGCTGGAAAGTGTGACAGCCCTAGGGTATCTTGAGCGCAAGCCATAGATCCCTGTATCCGCTCGACAGTGACCCGAACACTGTTACTGCAGTTGGGAAGGAAAGCGGCTCTGCACGTCTCCCGTCGAGATGAGGCCTGACTCCCCTCTACGGGCTCCAGGGGAAGCCCAATACAAATGTCAGCACGGTCGAGGCAATCTCTGGCTGCAGCCTCAGCACCAGAAGTGACCTGAGGACTTGGCGTCACTGGCGAGGAATCCCCAGATATGCCTCGCTCCTCTCATGGAGAATGGCCTATCCTGGGGCTACAGCGGCAGATCCTTTTGGTCCCCGTCGAAACTCAAGAGGACCCAGCCGCAAGTCGAGAAAAACCAGAAGCTTCTCCCCTGCAGGGAGGGTGAGTCCCTTGTGTGCTGCAGCTTCTTGGGGGAAATCAGCTTTCCCTCTTGGACCTCGAAAGTCTTCTTCATACACTTGTTGTGACCTAGTAAGTTCCCCGCACAACTGTCCTCACTTGAGAGGATCTCCGAGGGTCCCTCCGCGACTCAAGAGGAGCCCCGTTTTCCCCTGCTGAGCTCCAGATGAGGGGCCATTTCCCCGCTCTTCAGGAAAGGTTTTCCGGTGCTTCCCTCACATCCCAAGAGGTGGCCTCGCATCAGTAGAGTCAGGAGGAGCCTTAAGTGTCCGACCACCACTCCTCAAGACCTGCAAATGCCTCGTCCACTCCAGATGACCATGACTGCCCTGCACTGTCTTGACTGGCACCCCGAGGCTCCACTGCCAACACACTGACACGTGAGACAGCCCTGGAGTACTTCGATGGTAAGCCACAGATCCCTCTGTCCGCTTTACGGGTAGCTGGACACTGCTGCTGCAGTTGGGGAAGAAAGAGATCATGCAAGTCTCCAGGCGAAAAGAGGCCTGACTCCCTAGTGGGGGCTCCAGAGTAACCTCAAGACATATGAAAGCATGAGCGAGGAAATCTCAGGTTCCGACTCAGCACCGTACGAGGACTGAGGACCCGGCGATGACTGTGGAGGAGTCCACAGAGGCGCCTGGCAACTCGCACTGCGAATGGCCTCTCCTGAGGATACAGGGCCGGGTCGCTGGGGTCCCCGTCGAAACTAACTCGAGAGGACCCTGTCGGATCTCGTGAAAAAACGGAAGCTTCTACCCTGCAGGCGTGGTGTGGCCCTTGTTCGCAATGGCATCTCAGGGGAATTCACCCTGTCTGCGTGGACCACGAAAGGCTCCTTCACACCCTTGCTGTGACCCAAGACGTTCCCTGCCCCACCCGGCCACACTCGAGAGGAACCTCAAGGGTCCTGCCAAGATTCAAGAGGAGCCCCGTTTTCCCCTGCTGACGTCCAGATGAAGGGCCCTTTCCCTGCGCTGTCAGGAAAGGTGTCTCAGTGTTTCCCTCGCATCACAAGAGGAGGTGCTCGCACCTGGAACGTCGGAAGGAGTCTCACAGATTGGGCCACCATTTCCCAAGACCCCCAATGCCTCGTTCACTTCAGATGAACCTGACTGCCCTGCATGGCCTCGACTGTAATCCTGCACTGCACCACTCTGGCACATGGCATGTGTGACAGCCCTAGGGTACCTCGATCGCAAGGCATAGACCCCTGTATCTGCTCGACAGGGATCCGGACACTTTTACTGCAGTTGGGAAGGAAAGCGGCCATGCACATCACCCATCGAGACGAGGCCTGACTCCCCTCTGCAGGCTCCAGGGGTAGCCCAATACAAATGCCAGCACGGGCGAGGCAATCTCAGACTGCATCCTCAGGACCAGAAGGGGACTGAGGACTTGCCCCTCACAAGGAGACTGGCCTATCCTAGGGCCACAAAGGCAGATCCCTATGGTCCCCGTCGTAACTCGAGAGGACCTGGTCGCAATTCCAGATAAACCAGAAGCTTCACCCTTACAGGCAGAGTGAGGCCCTTGTCCACTTCAGCGTCCTGGGGGAAATCACCTGTTCACTCTTGGACCTCGAAATGCTCATTCACACCCTTGCTGTGACCCAAGAAATTCCCCGCCCCACACGGCCCCACATGAGAGGACCACTGAGGGTCCCACCGCGATTCAGCAGGAGCTCCATTTTCCCATGCTCTGCTCCAGATGAAGGGCCCTTTCCCTGCTCCATCGGTAAAGGGTTCCTGGCTTCCCCCTCGCATCCCAACTGGAGGCATTCACACCAGGCGAGTCCAGAGAAGCCTCAGGCGTTGGTCACATTTCCGGAGGACCCACAAATGCCTAGTCCACTTCAGATGATTCTGACTGTGTTGCACTGCCTCAACTGTCACACTGAGGCTCGACTCCAGTACACGGTCACGTGTGATAGCCCTGGGGTACCTCGAGGTCAAGCCACTGATCCCTGTATCCGCTCGACAGGGACCCGTACACTGTTGCTTCAGACGGGGAGGAAAGTGGCTCTGCAAGTCCCCAGGCGAGACGAGGCCTGACACCCCTATGGGGGCTTCAGGGGAACCCCAAGACCTAAGTCAGCATGGGCGAGGCAAGCACAGGCTCCGGCCTCAGCACCAGACGAGGACTGAGGACCCAGCGACGTCTCGGGAGGAATCCCCACAGCTGCCTTTCAACTCACATGGAGACTGGCCTCTCCTGAGGTCACAGCAGCAGGTCCCTGGTGTCCCCGTCATAACTCGAGAGGACCCCACTGCAACTCGAGAAAAACCAGAAGCTTCTCCCCTGCAGGGTGAGTCCCTTGTCTGCTGCAGCTTCTCAGGGGAAATCACCCCTTCCCTCTTGGAGCTGGAAAGGCTCCATCATACCCTTGTTGTGACCTAGGAAGTCCCCGCCCAAACCATCCTGACATGAGAGGAACCCTGAGGGTCTCCCCGTGACTCAAGAGGAGCCCCATTTTCCCCAGCTGAGGTCCAGATGAGGGACCCTTTCCCTGCTCCAACTGGAAAGGTTTTCTGGCCCTCCCCTCACATCCCAAGAGGTGGCCTCACATCAGGAGTGTCGGGAGGAGCCTCAGGTGTCCGACCACCACTCCCCAAGATCCCCCAATGCCTCGTCCACTCCAGATGAACATGACTGACTTGCACTGTCTGGACTGTCACCCCGAGGCTAGACTCCCAACAACTGGCACGTGAGACAGCCCTGGAGTACCTCCATGGCAAGCCACAGATCCTTGTGTCCGCCTTATGGGGAGCCAGACATGCCGCTGCAGTTGGGGAAGAAAGAGGCCGTGCAAGTCTCCAAGCGAGAAGAGGCCTGACTCCCCTGTGGGAGCTCCAGAGTAACCTCAAGACCTATGAAAGCATGAGCGAGGAAATCTCAGGCTCTGACCTCAGCACCAGACGAGGACTGAGGACCCGGCGATGACTGGGGAGGAAGCCCCAGAGGCGCATGGTAACTCGCACTGAGAATGGACTATCCTGAGGATACAGGGACGGGTCCCTGGGGACCCGGCCTAATTGGAGAGGACCCCATCGCAACTCGAGAAAAACCGGAAGCTTCTCCCCTGCTGGCATGGTGTGGCCCTCGTCTGCAACGGCATCTCAGGGGAATTCACCCCGTCCCTTGTGGACCTCGAAATGCTCCTTCACACCCTTGCTGTGACCCAAGAAGTTCCCCACCTGACCCGTCCCACTCGAGAGGAACCCCAAGGGTCACGCCAAGACTCAAGAGGAGACCTGTTTTCCCCTGCTGAGCTCCAGATGAGGGTCCTTTTCCCTGATCCTTCAGGAAAGGTTTTGTGGTGTTCCCCTTGCATTCCAAGAGCAGGTGCTCCCACCTGGAAAGTCGGAAGGAGTGTTACAGGTTGGGCCACCATTCCCCAACACCCCCAAAGCCTCAGGCATCCGGTCACATTTCTGCAAGACCCCCAAATGCCTAGTCCGATCCAGATGAATATGACTGTCCTGCACTTCCTCGACTGTCACACTGAGGTCGACTCCAGCACACTGGCACCTTTGATATCCCTGGGGTACCTCGACGTCAAGCCACTGATCCCTGTATCCCCTCGACAGGGACCCGGACCCTGTTGCTGCAGTTGGGGAGGAAAGCAGAAGTGCACGTCCCCAGGCGAGACGAAGCCTGACTCCACTATGGGGGCTTTAGGGGAACCCCAAGACCTATGTCAGCATGGGCGAGGCAAGCACAGGCTCCAGCCTCAGAACCAGACGAGGACTGAGGACCCGGCAATGTCTCAGGAGGAATCCCCACAGGTGCCTCACAACTCCCATGGTGACTGGCCTCTCCTGAGCTCACAGCAGCGGGTCCCTGGGGTCCCCATCGTAACTCGAGAGGACCCCACCGCAACTCGAGAAAAACCAGAAGCTTCTTCCCTGCAGGGAAGGTGAGTCCCTTGTCCACTGCAGCATCTCCAGGGAAATCAACACTTCCCTCATGCACCTCGAAAGGCTCCTTCATTTCCTTATTGTGACTTAGGAAGTATCCCACCCCAAACGTCCCCACTCTAGAGGAACCCTGAGGGTCCCGCCTCGACTCAAGAGAAGCCCGGTTTTCTCCTGCTGAGCTCCAGATGAGAGGCCCTTTCCCTGCTTCATCGGGAAAGGTTTTCCGGAGCTCCACTAGCATCCCAAGAGGGGGCCTCGCATCAGGAGAGTCAGGAGCAGACTCATGTGTCCGATCAACACTCTCCAGATCCCCAAATGCCTCGTACACTCCAGATGAATCTAACTGCCCTGCACTGCCTCGACTGTCAAGCCAAGGCTTGACTCCGGCACACTGGCACGTGTGACAGCCCTGGGCTACCTCAACGGCAAGCCACAGTTCCCTGTGTCCACTCAACAGGCACCCGGCCTCTGTTGCTGCAGTTGGGGAGGATAGCGTCCGTGCAAGTCTCCAGGCGAAACGAGGCCTGACTCTCCTGTGGGGGCTCCAGCGGAAACCCAAGACCTATGTCAGCATGGGGGAGGCAAACTTAGGCTCCAGCTTCAGCAAAAGACGAGGACTGAGGACCTGGCAATGACTGGGGATGAATCCCCAGAGGCGTCTCGCAAATCGCTCGGAGACTGTCCTCTCCTGTGGCCAAAAGGGCGGGTTTCTGCGGTCCCATTGTAACTCGAGAGGACTCCACAGGCACTCGAGAAAAACCAGAAACTTCTCCCCTGCAGGTGGAGTGAGGCCCTTGTCCGCGGTCGCATCTCGGGGGAAATCACCCCTTCCCTCCTAGACCTCGAAAGGCTCCTTCACACCCTTGTTGTGTGATCAAAGACATTCCCCGCCCCACACATCCCCCTCGAGAGGGACCCCTAGTGTCCTGCTAAGACTCAAAAGGAGCCCCGTTTTCCCCTGCTTAGCTCCAGATAACGGGCCCTTTTCCTGCTCTGTGGTAAAGTGTTCACGGCTCTCCCCTGGCATCCCAAGAAGAGGCGCTCGAACGAGGAGAGACAAGACAAGCCTCAGGAGTCGGTCCACCATTCTGAAGACCCCCAAATGCCTCGTCGACTCCTGGTGAAACTCCCTGCCCTGCACTGCCTCGACTGTAAACCCGAGGCTCGACTCCGGCACACTGGCACGTGTGACAGCCTGAGGTTACCTCGAGTGCAAACCGTAGATCCCTGTATAAGCTCGACAGGGAACCAGACACTGTTATAGCAGTTGGAAAGGAGAGGGGTCGTGCATGTCTCCAGTCGAAACGAGGCCTGACTCCCCTCAGCGGGCTCCAGGGGAAGCCCAACACAAATGTCAGCACGGGCGAGGCAATCTCAGGCTGCAGTCTCAGCCCCAGAAGGGGACTGAGGACTTGGCGCCACTAGGGAGAAATCCCCAGATGTGCCTCACTCCTCGCACAGAGACTGGGTTATCATGGGCCCAAAGGGGCGGATTCCTGTGGTCCCCGTCGTAACTCGAGAGACCTCGATGCAACTCAAGAAAAACCAGAAACTTCACCCTTGCAGGTGGAGTGAGGCCCTTGTCCACTGCAGTGTCCTGGGGGAAATCACCCGTTGCCTCTTGGACCTTGAAATGCTCTTTAACACCCTTGCTGTGACCCAATAATTTCCCTGCTCCACACGTCCCCACTCGAGAGGACTGCCGAGGGTCCAGCCAGGACTCAAGAGTACCTCCATTTTCCCATGCTCAGCTCCAGATGAGGGGCCTTTTCCCTGCTCCATAGAGAAAGGGTTCCTGGCAACCCCCTCGCATCCCAAGAGGAAGCACTCACACCAGGCGAGTCCAGAGAAGCCTCTGGTGTCGGTCACATTTCCACAAGACCTCCAAATGCCTAGTCTACTCCAGATGAATCTGACTGTCCTGCACTGCCTCGACTGTCACCCCGAGGCTCGAATCTGGCACACTGGCACCAGTCACAGCCCTTGGGTACCTGGATGGCAAGCCACAGATCCCTGTGTGCGCGCCTCAGGGACCCGGACACTGTTGCTGCAGTTGGGGAGGATAGTGGCCAGGCAGGTCTCCAGGCAACACGAAGCCTGACTCCCCTGTGGGGGCTACAGCGCTAACCCAAGTCCTATGTCAGTATGGTCGAGGCAAGATCAGGTGCCAGCTTCAGCACCAGACCAGGACTGAGGACCCAGTGATGATTGGGGAGGAATCCCCAGAGGCGCCTCACAAATCGTTTGGAGACTGTCCTCACCTGTGGCCCCAAGGGCGGGTTTCTGGGATCCCCTCATAACTCGAGAGGACCCCCCCGCCAGCACTCGAGAAAAACCAGAAACTTCTCCCCTATCGGTCGAGTGAGGCCCTTGTCCACTGTGTCGTCTCGGGGGAATTCACCTGTTCCCTCTTGGACCTCGAAATGCTCCTTCACACCCTTGCTGTGACCCAAGAAGTTCCCTGCCCCACAAGTCCCAACTCAGGAGGACCGCTGAGGGTCCCGCCACGACTCAAGAGGAAATCCATTTTCCCATGCTCAGCTCCAGATGAGGGTCCCTTTCCCTGCTCCTCAGGGCCAGGTTTTGCACTGTTCCCCTCCCATGTCAAGTGGAGGTGCTCGCACCTGGAGAGTCGGAAGGAGTCTCACACTTTGGTCCACCATTCCACAAAACCTCCAAATGCCTCATCCACTCCAGATGAACCTGACTGCCCTGCACTGCCAAGACTGTCACCTTGAGACTCGACTCCAGCACACTGGCATATGTGATAGCCCTGGGGTACCTCGATTGAAAGCCACTGATCCCTGTATCCTCTTGACAGGGACACGGATACTGTTGCTGCAGTTGGGGAGGAAAGTGGCTGTGCACGTCTCCATGTGAGACGAGGCCTGACTCTTCTCATGTGGCTCCAGGGGACCTCCAAGACCTCTGTTAGCATGGGCGAGGAAAGCACAGGCTCTGGCATCAGCAGCAGACGGGGACTGAGGGCCCGGTGATGTCTGGAGAGGAATCCCCCGAGGTGCCTGGCAACTCGCATGGAGACTGTCTTTTCCTGAGGCCACCGGGGCGGGTTCTTGGGTCCCTGTTATAAATAGAGAGGACACCTCCAGAACTCGAGAAAAACCAGAAGCTTCACCCTTACAGGTAGAGTGAGGCCCTTGTCCACTGCGGCGACCAAGGGTAAATCACCCATTCCCTCTTGGACCTCGAAATGTTCCTACACACCCTTGCTGTAAACCAAGAAGATCGCTGCCCCACACGTTCCCACTTGAGAGGAACAACGACGGTTCCCCCAAGACTCAAGAGGAGACCAGTGTTACCGCTGCTGAGCTCCAGATGAGGGGCCATTTCCCTGTTCCTTCTGGAAAGCCTTCACGGCATTCCCCTCCCAGCCCAAGAGGAGGTGTTCGCATCTGGAGAGTCGGGAGGAGTCTCACAGGTTGCGCCACCATTCCCCAAGACCCGCAAATGCCTCGTCCACTTCAGATGAACCTGACTGCCCTGCACTGCCTCCATTGTAACCCTGAGGCTCGACCACGGCACGCTGGCAAGTGTGACAGCCCTAGGGTACCTCGAGCACAAGCCATAGATCCCTGTATCCGCTCGACAGGGACCTGGACACTGTTGCTGCCGTTGAGGAGTAAAGTGGCCTTACACGTCTCTAGTCGAGACGAGGCCTGACTCCCCTGTGAGGACTCCAGGGGAAGCCCAAGACTAATGTCAACACGGGCGAGGCAATTTCAGGCTTCAGCCTCAGCACTAGAAGGGGACTGAGGACTTGGCACCACTGGGGAGGAATCCCCAGATGTGCCTCGCCCCTTGCACTGAGACTGGCCTATCCTGGCCCACAGGGGCGGATCCATGTGGTCCCTGTCGTAACTTTAGAGGATCCCAACACAACTGGAGAAAAACCATAAGCTTCTCCCTTGCAGGCAGAGTGAGGCCCTTGTCCGCTGCGGCATCCTGGAGGAAAACACCCGTTCCCTCTTGGACCTGGAAATGCTCCTTCACACCCTTGCTGTTACCGAAGAAGTTCCCGCCCCACCCGTCCCCATTCGAGAAGAAACCCGAGGGTCCCACTGCAACACAAGAAGAGCTCCATTTTCCCATGCTGAGCTCCAGATGAGGGGTCCTTTTCATGCTCCATTGGGAAAGGGTTCCCGGCTCTCCCCTCATACCTGAAGAGGAGGTCGTCACACCAGGCATGTCCAGAGGAGCCTCAGGTAATGGGTCACATTTCCCCAAGACCCCCAAATGCCTAGTCCACTCCAGATGAACCTGAGTGCCCTGCACTGCCTCGAATGTCACCCCGAGTCTTGACTCCGTCACAGTGGCATGTGTGATAGCCCTGGGGTACCTCGAGGGCAAGCCACTGATCCCTCTATCCGCTCGACAAGGACACTGACACTGTTGCTGCACTTGGGGAGGAAAGCGGCTGTGCACGTCTCCAGGTGAGACGAGGCCTGACTCCCCTATGGGGGCTCCAAACGAACCCCAAGTCCTATGTCAGCATGGGTGAGGCAAGCACAGGCTCTGGCCTCAGCACCAGTCAAACACTGACGAACAGGCAACGACTGGAGAGGAATCCCAAGAGGTGCCTCGCAAGTCGCACTGAGAATGGCCTCTCCTGAGGATACAGGGGCGGGTCCCTGAGGTCCCCGTCCTAACTCGAGAGGACCCCACCACAAGTCGAGAAAAACCAGAAGCTTCTCCCCTGCAGGGAGGGTTAGTCCCGTGTCCGCTGCAGCATCTCAGGGGAAATCATCCCTTCCTTTTTGGACCTGGAAAGGCTCCTTGATACCCTTGTTTGACCTAGGAAGTTCCCTGCTAGATCCATCTTCACAGGAGAGGAACCCCGAGGATCCCGACACTACTCAAGAGGAGCCCCGTTTTCCACTGCCAAGCTCCAGATGAGGGGTCCTTTCCCTGCTCCATCAGGAAAGCTTTTCCAGAGCTCCCCTCGGATCCCAAGAGGTGGTGTCGCATCAGGAGAGTTGGGAGGAACCTCAGGTGTCCGACCACCACTCCCCAAGATCCCCATATGCCTCTTCCACTCCAGATGAACCTGACTGCCCTGCACTGTCTCGACTGTTAACCCGAGGCTCGACTCCCTACACATCGGCATGTGAGACAGCCCAGGTTTATCTCGATGACAAGCCACAGATCCCTGTGTCCGCATGACGGGGAGCCGGACACTGCCACTGCAGCTGGGGAAGAAATAGGCCGTGCAAGTCTCCAGACAAAACGAGGCCTGATTCCCCTTTGGGGGCTCCAGAGTAACCTCAAGACCTATGAAAGCATGAGCGAGTAAAACTCAGGCTCTGACCTCAGCACCAGACTGGGACTGACGACCAGGGAAGACAGGGGAAGAATCCCCAAAGGCACCTCGCAACTCACACTGAGATTGGTCTCCCCTGAGGATACAGGCTCTGTTCCCTGGGGTCCCCGTCATAACTCCAGAGGAACCCACCACAACTCAAGAAAAACCGGAAGCTCCTCCACTACAGGCATGGTGTGGCCCTTTTGCGCCACGGCATCTCAGAATTCACCTCATCCCTCGTGGACCTCGAAAGGCTCCTTGACACTCATGCTGTGACCCAAGAAGTTCCCCGCCCCACCCATCCCCACTCGAGAGGAACCCCGAGGATCCTGCCAAGACTCATTCAGAGCCCAGTTTTCCCCTGCTGAGCTCCAGATGATGGGCCCTTTCCCTGCTCCACAGGGAAAGGTTTCACGATGTTCCTTTTCCATCCCAAGAGTAGGTGCTCACACCGGAGAGTCGGGAGGAGTCTCACAGACTGGGTCACTCTTCCCCAAGACCCCCAAATGCCTGGTCGACTTCAGATGAAACTGACTGCTCTACACTGCTTCGACTGTAACCCCGAGCCTCGACTCCGGCACACTGGCACGTGTGACAGCCCTCGGATACCTCGAGGGCAAGCCACAGATCCCTGTATCCACTCGACAGGTACCCAGACACTGTTGCTGCAGTTGGAGAGGAAAGCGGCCGTGCACATCTCCAGGCGAGACGAGACCTGATTCCCATGTAGGGGCTCCTTCGACAACCTAAGACCTTTATCAGCATGGGCGAGGCAGCTCAGGCTCAAGCTTCAGCACCAAACAAGGACTGAGGACACGGCGACGACTGGGGATTAATCCCCAGTGCTGCCTCGCAAATCGCTTGGAAACTGTACTGTCCTGTGGCCACAAGGGCCGGTTTCTGAGGTCCCGTCGTAACTCGATAGGATCCCACCAGCACTCGAGAAAAACCAGAAACTCCTCCCCTGTCGGTCGAGTGAGGCCCTTGTCCACTGTGTCGTCTCGGGGGAATTCACCTGTTCCCTCTTGGACCTCGAAATACTCCTTCACACCCTTGCTGTGACCCAAGAAGTTCCCCGCCCCACAAGTCCCAACTCAGGAGAACCGCTGAGGGTCCCGCCGCGACTCAAGAGGAAATCCACTTTCCCATGCTCAGCTCCAGATGAGGGTCCCTTTCCCTGCTCCTCAGGGCCAGGTTTTGCACTGTTCCCCTCCCATATCAAGTGGAGGTGCTCGCACCTGGAGAGTCGGAAGGAGTCTCACAGTTTGGTCCACCATTCCCCAAGACCTCCAAATGCCTCGTCCACTCCAGTTGAACCTGACTGCCCTGCACTACCTAGACTGTCACCCCGAGCCTCAACTCCAGCACACTGGCATGTGTGATAGCCCTGGGGTACCTCGAGAGCAAACCACTGATCCCTGTATCCTCTTGACAGAGACACAGACACTGTTACTGCAGTTGGGGAGGAAAGTGGCTGCACACGTCTCCAGGCGAGACGAGGCCTGTCTCTTCTCCAGCGGATCCAGGGGACCTCCAAGGCCTATGTCAGCATGGGCGAGGCAAGCACAGGCTCCGGCCTCAGCACCAGACGAGGACTGAGGACCTGGCGGCGTCTGGGGAGGAATCCCCAGAGGTGCCTGTCAAATCGCACGGCGTCTGGGTTCTCCTGAGGCCACAGCAGCGGGTCCCTGGGGTCTCCGTAGTAACTCGAGAGGACCCCTTCGCAACTCGAGAAAGACCAGAAGCTTCTCCCCTGCAGGGAGGGTGAGTGCCTTGACCGCTGCAGCATCACGGGGGAAACCAGCTCTTCCATCTTGGACCTCGAAAGGCTCCTTCACATCCTTGCTGTGACCCAAGAAGTTCCTGCCCCACCTGTCCCCACTGGAGAGCACCGCCGAGGGTCCCGCAGCGACTCAAGAGAAGCTCCATTTTCCCCTGCTCAGCTCCAGATGTGGGGACTTTTCCCTGCTCCATCGGGAAAGGATTCCCGTGTCCCCCCTCGCATCCCAAGAGGATGCCCTCACACCAAGCGAGTCCGCAGGATCCTCAGGCCTCTGGTCACCTTTCCCCAAGAGCCCCAAATGCCTCGTTCACTCCAGATGAACCTGACTGCCCTGCACTGCCTCGACTTCCTCCCCGAGGATCAACTGCAGACACCCTGGCACGTGTGATAGCCCTGAGGTACCTCCAGTGCAAGCCAAAGATCCATTTGTCTGCTTGAAGGAGAGCCGGAAAAGGCTGCTGCACCCTGGAGAAAAGCGGCCATGCATGTTTATAGGCAAGACGAGGCCTGACTCCCCTGAGGGGGCTGCAGGGAAACCCCGAGATCTACGTCAGCATGGCGAATGAAGCTCAGGCTCCTTCCTCAGCACTAGACGAGGAAGGAGAAACCGGTGACGACTGTGGAGGAAACCCCAGAGGAGCCTCGCAACATGCACAGAGACTGGCCTCTCCACAGGGCACACAGGTGAGTCCCTTGGGTCCCAGTTACTACTCGAGATGACCCCGGGGCAACTCAAGAAAAAAACAGAAGCTTCTCCCCTGCAGGCGGTGTGAGGCTCTTGTCCGCTGCGGCGTCACGGGGGAATTCAGCCCATTCCTCTTGGACCTGGAAAGGCTCCTTCACACCCTTTCTGAGATCCTAGAAGTTCCCAGGCCCACACGTCCCCACTGGAGAGGAACACCAAGGGTCCTGCCAAGAAGCAAGAGGAGACCCATTCTCCCCTGCTGAGCTCCAGATGAGGGGCCCTTTCCCTGTTCCTTCTGGAAAGGCTTCACAGTGTTCCTCGCCCATCCCAAAAGGAGGTGTTCACACCTGGAGAGTCAGGAGAAGTCTCACAGGTTGCGCCACCATTCCCCAAGACCCGCAAATGCCTCGTCCACTTCAGATGAACCTGACTGCCCTGCACTGCCTCGACTGTAACCCCGAGGCTCGACTCTGGCACGCTGGCAAGTGTGACAGCCCTAGGGTACCTCGAGCGCAAGCCATAGATCCCTGTATCCGCTCAACAGGGACTTGGACACTGTTGCTGCCGTTGGGGAGGAAAGTGGCCTTATACGTCTCCAGTCGAGACGAGGTCTGACTCCCCTGTGAGAACTCCAGGGGAAGCCCAAGACTAATGTCAACATGGGCGAGGTCATTTCAGGCTCTAGCCTCAGCACCAGAAGGGGACTGAGGACTTGGCACCACTAGGGAGGAATCCCCAGATATGCCTCGCCCCTTGCACTGAGACTGGCGCACAGGGGCGGATCCATGTGGTCCCTGTCGTAACTCGAGAGGACCCCAACACAACTGGAGAAAAACCATAAGCTTCTCCCTTGCAGGCAGAGTGAGGCCCTTGTCCGCTGCGAGAACAAGCCACTGATCCCGTTATCCCCTTGACAGGGACCCAGACACTGTTGCTGCCTTTGAACGGAAAGTGGCTGTACACGTCTCCAAGCGAGACAACGCCTGACTCCCCAGTGGGGGCTCCAGTGGGACTTCAAGACCTATGTCAGCATGGGGGATGAAAGCACAGGCTCGAGTATCAGCACAAGTCGAGGTCTTTGGACCCGGCTACGTCTGGGCAGGAATCCCCAGAGGTGCCTTCCAACTCACATGGTGACTGGCCTCTACTGAGGCCACAACAGCGGGTCCTTTGGTCCTTGCCATAACTGGAGAGGACCCCGCTGCAACTCGAGAAGAACCAGAATGTTCTCCCTTGCAGAGAGGGTGAGTCCCTTGTCCACTGCAACATCTCGGGGGAAATCATCCCTTCCCTCTTGGACCTCGAAATTCTCCTTCATACCTCGTTGTGACCTAGGAAGTTCCCCGTTCCAACTGTCCCCACTCGAGAGGAACCCCGAGGATCCCACCACGACTCAAGAGGAGCCCCGTTTACCCCCGCTGAACTCCAGATGAGGGGCCCTTAACCTGCTCCGTCGGTAAGGTTTTGGGGTGTTCTCCTCGCATCCTAAGAGGTAGCCTCACATAAGGAAAGTCGGGAGGAGCCTCAGGTGTCTGACCACCACTCCTCAAGATCCCCAAATGCCTCGTCCACTCCATATGAACCTGACTGCCCTGCACTGTCTCGACTGTCAGCCCGAGGCTCGACTCCCGACACACTGGCACATGTGACAGCCCTGGGGTACATCGAGGGCAAGCCACAGGTCCTTGTGTCCGCTTGACGGGGAGCCGGACACTGCTGCTGCAGTTGGGGAAGAAAGAGGCTGTGCAAGTCTCCAGGTGAGAAGAGGCCTGACTCCCCTGTGGGGGCTCCAGAGTAACCTCAAGACGTATGAAAGCATGAGTGAAGAAGTCTCAGGTTCCGACCTCAGCACCAGACAATGATTGAGGACCCGGCGACGACTGGGGAGGAATCCCCAGAGGCGCCTCACCATTTGCACTGAGACTGGCCTCTCCTGAGGATACAGAGGCGGGTGCCTGGGGTCCCCGTCGTAACTCGAGAGGACCCCGCTGCAACTCGAGAAAAACCAGAAACCTCCCTTGCAGGTGGAGTGAGGCCCTTGTCCGCGGGGGCATCTCGGGGGAAATCACCCCTTCCCTCCTAGACCTTGAAAGGCTCCTTCACACCCTTTTATGACCAAAGAATTTCTCCGTCCCACACATCCCCACTCGAGAGGAACCCTGAGTGTCCCGCCAAGACTCAACAGGAGCCCCATTTCCGCTCCTGAGCTCCAGATGATGGGCCCTTTCCCTGCTCCATCGGGAAAGTTTTCACGGCTCTCCCCTGGCATCCCAAGAAGTGGTGCTCGAATGAGGAGAGACAGGACGAGTCTCAGGGGTCGGTCCATTATTCCAAAGACCACCAAATGATTCATCAATTCCTGATGAACGTCACTGCCCTGCACGTCCTCGACTGTCACCCTGAGACTCGACTCCAACACACTGGCAAGTGTGAGAGCCCTGTGGTACCTAGAGGGCAAGCCACATATCCCTGTTTCTGCTCGAAGGGGTGCTGGACACTTCTGCTGCAGATGGGGAGGTACCGGTCGTGCACGACTCCAGGCGAGAAGAGGCCTGACTCCCCTGTGGGAGCTCCAGGGGATGCCCAAGACTTAGGTCAGCATGACGAGGTAAGCTCAGGCTGTGGCCTCAGCACCAGACGAGGCCTGGGGACCCGGTGATGACTGGGGAGGAATACCCAGTGGCAAATGTCAAGGAGACTGGCCTCTCCTGAGGCCACAGGGGCGGGTCTCTGGGGTCCACGTTGTAACTCGAGAGGACCCCGCCGCAGCTCCAGAAAAACCAGAGGCTTCTCCCTTGCAGGCAGAGTGAGGCCCTTGTCCACTGAGGCGTCCCGGGGTAAATTAACTGTTCCCTCTTGGACCTTGAAATGCTCTTTCACACCCTTGATGTGACACAAGAAGTTCCCCGCCACACACGTCCCCACTCGACAGGACTGCTGACGTTCCCGCCGCAACTCAAGAGGAGCTCCATTTTCCCATGCTCAGCTCCAGATGAGGGGCCCTTTCCCTGTTCCATCGGGAAAGGGTTCCCGGCTCTCCCCTCACATCCCAAGAGGAGGCACTCACACCAGGTGTGTCCAGAGATGCCTCAGGCGTCGGGTAACATTTCTGCAAGACCCCCAAATGCCTAGTCCACTCCAGATGAATGCGACTGTGCTGCACTGCCTCGACTATCACCCCGAGGCTCGACTCAGGCACACTGGAACGTGCGATAGCCCTGGGGTACCTCGAGGTCAAGCCACTGATCCCTGTATCCGCTCGACAGGGATCCGGACACTGTTGCTGCAGTTGGGGAGGAAAGCGGCTGTGCACGTCCCCAGGCGAGACAAGACCTGAGTCCCCTATGAGGGCATCAACGGAACCCCAAGACCTATGTCAGCATGGGCAAGGCAAGCACAGGCTCCAGCCTCAGCACCAGACGAGGACTGAGGACCCTGCGAGGTCTCGGGAGGAATCCCCATAGGTGCCTCTCAACTCACATGGAGACTGGCCTCTCCTGAGGCCACATCTGCAGTTCCCTGGGGTCCCTGTCGTAACTCTAGAGGACCCCACCACAACTCAAGAGAAACCAGAAACTTCGCCCCTGCAGGCAGACTGAGACCCTTGTCTGCTGCAGCATCTCGGGAGAAAACACCCCTTCCCTCTTGGACCTCGAAAGGCTCCTTCAAACCATTGTTGTGACCTAGGAAGTTCCCCACCCCC
>SJYW01042716.1:0-21628 GCA_006410735.1 Raphicerus campestris
CTTTGCGGGAGAATGGATACATGCGTATGTATGACTGAGTCCCTTTTGTTGTTCATCTGAAACTATCACAGCTTTCTCGGTTGATTGGCTAACCCCAATACAAAATAAAAAGTTAAAAAATTCAAGCTTCTTTTATATTGTAAGACAAGGGGATATGATGTCTTGTCACAAATTTCTCTGTGTCAGAATTCTTTGTTCTTGCAGCTGTACATGTCAGCCTGGACACAATACGCCTATAAACCTCCAAGAAGACAAATATTATTCTCTGTTCTGCAACTTATCTCCATATGAATGGGAAATTGTTATACCTTTAAAGGCCAAAGCCTTGAGAAGGGCTAGTCTGTATATTTCAGGCTATTAAGCAACATTTGTAATTTACAGCAAAAGCAATAGAATACAAAGATCAAAGTAAAAGAAGCAGATCCAGTATGGAGTCAGATCGGTTCTTCCCTATGACATTTCCAATGAAGCACAAACAAATTTTAGGAAAAACATACCCTCTGGATCCTTAATTTTTAATACAGCAGTAATGTTATACTCAATATGGAGGAAGGCAAAGCTCTCTCATTAGCTGTTGCAGATTGGCAGTGACACCCAGTAATGAAAATGCGGAAGGAGGATAATTTATTGACATGACCTCATTGTGGTAAAGTATGAGTCCCTGTCCCTGGATGTTGGACTTGATTACGTAAGTTGTTTTGGCCAAAAGGATGGTGATATACACGAGACAAGCAGAGGCGTTGTGCATGCTTGCATAACTGGCTTTGTCTGTCTGCACTTCAGTGATCCTCAGGGAGGACTATACACCCTGTGTAGCCACTGTTTCTACAGCCCGCGTTCCAGAACGAGAAGTGAGGGCCGCACACCCATGACGATTGCTGATCCACCTGGAGCTGATCTGAATCCAGCTGCAGCCTGAAGTCTACATTCCTGCCCAGCTCAGCTGCTGGGCGGCCACCCTGCTGCTGACGGGTGTGAGAGCCAAGGACTGCTGCTTCAAGTCCACGGGCTTAAGGTGGCTTGTTCTTTTGCATTATTGTGTGGATAAATGGCAAGTACAGGTGATCTCCAGAGATTCTTTTTCTTACTCCTTATAGATACAATGACTATGAAAATTCCTCCAAGTATTCCTTCCCATAAGTGTCTCCAACAGCATTTTGCAATGTAATGTGGATATTTAGTGCTTTCGACTAAAAGACTTTTCTCTGCATTGGAAGAGCTGAATTAGTTTAAAAAAAAATAGGAGCATGTTCACAGTGAATTCTAGATATTGTAGGCATTAGTTTCTGTCCTCTTGACTTAAAGGCTGACAATATATTGTGCATTTGAAATTTGGGAATTTGATATGTAGGGGGATTCTGAGACTTTGTAGGGAGCGAATTTGGTGTGAAGCTCAGTTTCCAGAAATGCTGTGTTTTAAATAATTCTTCTCTGAAGTTCAGGCAAACCTTTTACTTATAAGCTTTCGAATTTTCTAAGTAGAAAAATATTTTTTTCATATCACAAAGAATGCAAGTCTGAGGAACAGTTAGTTCCAAACTGCCTGCTGCTTTCCAGCTAGGATTGTGTGCAGTTTATGTCAAAACACTTCAGCAAAGAAATACAAATACAGACTAATGTTTGACTCCTTTTGTTGTGTTGGACTGGAGCCAGCACAAGTGTTTATATATAAATCCACTTGTGAAACGCATAACCCTCTCAATGTGACTTATATGTTTAAGGCTTAAAGTGAATTTGGGTTGACTGACAGAAGCTACCACTCTTAAAATGTCGCTGTGTCTGACTCTGCTTATCTGGTAATTTTTAAATTCATTCTATTCACTGAGGGGCATTTACCTTGTGAACACTTATTTGCCCTACTGTGTGGACTGTAAAGTATAATCCTTCAATACACCCATGCTCATTCTTCTCTTTAAAAACCTGAAGAAAACAAATCCCCCAAACCCCAAGTATATGCCTAAAATAGCTCCTTGGAAATAGCCTGAGGGCAAAATAGATGACTTTGCCATTTCACCACTTGAGCATAATGTAGGTATAAAAGCGAGTCCTGTCATAAGGCATCAGATATTTTCCTTCTCTCTCTAACAGTGACATGCTACAAAACCCTGTTTTCTGCTCGCTCTTTCTGTGAGGAACTAAGACATGGGTTTTGAGTCTAAGATTTCGAGGAGCTTCTGTGGATGAACTAACATAAAAGACCACAGACACCTCAGATGTCAGAGACACCGTGTAGGAATGTTGTGTCTCCGTTTTTCAAAAGCTCTTTCCTCCCATTTTGTTGAACTTTAGTACCTTGTTTAAATTTTTATCGCATTCCCACATAGTGTTATGAATAAATATATAAGAAATGCCACAACAGATTAGGCCAATGGTCCATCTTGCCTGCCTCTGAGGGACATTTTGTAGGGAGCTAAGGTTGTCTTTCTTGACGTTACTCTGAAAACATTAGGAATCTGCTGCACACATTCTTTACCACCCGCCCCCCCTTTAATATTCCATTATAGAGCAAGCATCTGAGAATTTTCCTAAACCTTTTAAAACTTATTTATAGTTTTGCCCTTTGTTATTCTTTTGGGGCCATAAGATCATTGCATAATTTGTGTTAAAAAATAAACTCCTTTGAGGTTCAAGAGGTGGTTCCTGAGGTCCAGCATTTTGAAATTGGATGAATAAGTTTTTGATTAGAAAAGCCACATCTTCACAATTTCCTAGAATTTAGTTATATGGTAGGTTGATCCTAGGGGCTTCCCAGGTGGGGCAGTGGTAAAGAATCTGCCTGCAACGCAGGAGACACAAGAACTGTGTCAACCCCTGGGTTGGGAAGATCTCCTGGGGAAGGGAGTGGAAGCCCGCTTCGGTATTCTTGTCTGGACTATCCCATCGACAGAAGAGCCCAGCGGACTACAGTTCATGGGGCTGCAGAGTCGGGCACAACTGAGTGAGCGTGAGCATCCTTCCTTCCTTCCACGCTGCTTCTAAAGGGATTCCCAGTGGCTCCCTCCCCTTATGCCTAAGCTTGCCCTTGTAACTTGCTTCTAATATATCACAGTTGAAAGAAAGTGAAAGTGAAGTTGCTCAGTTGTGTCCAACTCTACGACCCCATGGACTGTAGCCTACCAGAGTCCTTCGTCCATGGGATTTTCCAGGCAAGAATACTGGAGTGGGTTTCCGTTTCCTTCTCCAGGGGATCTTCCCAATCCAAGGATCGAACCTGCATCTCCTGCATTGCAGGCAGACACTTTACCATCTGAGCTACTAGGAAGCCATCACAAGTGATGACATGTCAATTTCAAGATTGAGTTATAAAATCTGTGACTTCCATACTGCTTACACACACTCTCTCCTTCTGGGTGCTTGCTCTAAGGAAGCAAACTGCCTGTTGTAAGCTGCCCTGTGACGAGGTATACATGGCACAGACCTGAGGGTGGCCTCTGGCCAACAGCCCTAAAGGAACTGAGGACTTCAGTCCAACAGCCCTTGAGAATCAGATCCTGCCAACAATAATATGGATACTGATTCTTCCCTTGCTGTACCTTTGGATGAGGCAACAGACCGAGATGACACCATGATTGCAACCTTGTGGGAAACCTGGGCAGCAAGTTGGGGATCACTGAGGGCCATTCAGAAGCAGCCTATCAAGTAATTAATGAGACTGTGAAGGTCTTTGTCTCAATTAATTTTGATTATATCTTTGAGATACTCCTATAAGATCCTATTAGTTTGCCATATTGATCCTCCAAAATATTTTTGTCTTGACAATTCTAAGACAAGTTACCCCTCTCAGGTCATTTGTGTGACTTAAAAATAATGTAAGTGTGATCTTCACAGACTTTGATGTACACCTATATATATTACTTAGCTATTTCTGGGTGACAGACTGTCTTAACACTGATGGCTTAAACCATTAACTATTTGTTTAGTTCTTGATTCTGTGGGTTGGCCAGGGGTTGGGCTCCGCTAAGTATTCTGACTTCAGCTCAAATTCTCCTTGATCTGCCATCCTCTGAGGTCACCTGGCTGCTTTTGCTGATCTTGAATATGTTCTCTGACTTCTCTGAGGCCTCAGCTGGGACTGGCCCACGGACTCAGTGGTGTTCCGTGTGATCACGATCCAGCAAGCTATCCCAGGCTTGTTCACACAGCAGTATCAGCACCCCAGGAGAATGAACAGGAGCAGGGCTCCTGGAGTCCTAGACTTAGGACTGAAACATCTGCCCCTCCCACCGTGCTCTATTGGCCCATCCAAACTCACCCACCATGCGCTATTGGCCAGTCCAAACTCACGCGGTGGGGAGGAGATTCTACCTCTTCTTGGGAG
Source organism: Raphicerus campestris (assembly GCA_006410735.1). Lineage (NCBI taxonomy): Eukaryota > Metazoa > Chordata > Mammalia > Artiodactyla > Bovidae > Raphicerus > Raphicerus campestris. The sequence continues at coordinate 4,319 of SJYW01042716.1, forward strand.
GAAATGCTAAGTCAGTTACAAACAGCAAGGGCCTGAGAGGAGTGAGTAATTGTGGCTCCTTTGCAGTTAATCCCAGGCGACATGATTTAACATAGAGTCCTCTTCCTCCGCAACACAGAACGCTGCTACACAGAGGGGTGTCTCTTGTATCACTGATGCTGGATTCTCACCTCGGCTTTACAGCTCAGCATCTGGGTGGCTCTGGGCTTCAGTTTCTTATCTGTAGAGTGAGGCTGGAAATAGGCCCCACCTCCCAGAGTCATTGTGAGCATTTATTGAATTATTATGCATAATGATCTTCAGCCTGAAATGCCCAAAAATTGCATACTCTTATCATTAAGATTATGTTGCTTTGTAACCATTATGCTCATGCTTATTTCTCTGTTAGAGCTTAGGACCATTGAGGGAAGGACTTTCTTGCATTTAATCTTTCATCAAAGGTTATTGAACATCATGATATGCCAGGAACTAGGAGCTGGGGAATAACTGTCCCCAGTAGGATAGAAGCCAGTAACTATGCGTGCGTTTTGTTTTTTTTTTTTTGCACTACATATTTTCATACTGGTATCTTACTTCCTTAGACTCCTTCCTCCATCTTTATTTTTGTTTTTATTTTTTAAATAATTTACTGTTGTCGTTTAAATCTTTGGAATATTTTCAAACATCTTTAGTGATCTCTTTTACATATATCCACTAGTTATTCTGTGCATGCCTCTTTTTGTTACTCCAAAATGATAAGGTATCAATCTTTTTAAAATCAGTCTTATCAGGCTTTGACTTTTTTCCTGTATTTTTCCAGGGATTTTGTTTATTCCCTTTGTTTCTGAGTTGGTGGTAGAAATTGAATGTCTTAAAAAAGCACTTATTAATTTAGACAAATGATTACATCATTCATATGTTTCTTCTCCTGGTAAATGGGGGTTGTGAGTACCCAAGTCTATTGGGTAGACTGTGTCTGTAATTTCAGCACTTGGCACCTAGGATTCCTCATTTGCCACTTGGGAATAATGCTAATGGCTTGTCTGTATAATGGTGAAAGTGAAAGTCACTCAGTTGTGTTCGACTCTTCATGACCCCATGGACTATACAGTCCATGGAATTCTCTAGGCTAGAATACTAGAGTAGCCTTTCCCTTCCCCAGGGGATATTCCCAACCCAGGGATCGAACCCAGGTCTCCTGCACTGCGGGCAGGTTCTTTTTCAGCTGAGCCACAAGGGAAGCCCAAGAATACTGGAGTGGGTAGCCTATCCCTGCTCCAGCATATCTTCCAAACCCAGGAATTGAACCAGGATCTCCTGCATTGCAGGCAGATTCTTTACCAACTGAGCTATCAAGGAAGCCTGTATGGTGGTTCAGTTCAGTTCAGTTGCTCAGTCGTGTCCGACTCTTTGTGACCCCTTGAATCACAGCACACCAGGCCTCCCTGTCCATCACCAACTCCCGGAGTTCACTCAGACTCACGTCCATCGAGTCGGTGATGCCATCCAGCCATCTCATCCTCGGTCATCCCCTTCTCCTCCTGCCCCCAATCCTTCCCAGCATCAGAGCCTTTTCCAGTGAGTCAACTCTTCTCATGAGGTGGCCAAAGTACTGGAGTTTCAGCTTTAGCATCATTCCTTCCAAAGAAATCCCAGGGCTGATCTCCTTCAAAATGGACTGGTTGGATCTCCTTGCAGTCCAAGGGGCTCTCAAGAGTCTTCTCCAACACCACAGTTCATAAGCATCAGTTCTTCAGTGCTCAGCTTTCTTCACAGTCCAACTCTCACATCCATACATGACCACAGGAAAAACTGTGGACTAGATGTGCTTTTGTTGGCAAAGTAATGTCTCTGCTTTTCAGTATGCTATCTAGGTTGGTCATAACTTTCCTTCCAAGGAGTAAGCGTCTGGAAACCTGAATGGTGGTAGTAAAAGCAAATTAAAGAATAGAAACAATAGATAGGTGTTTCTCCAAAAAAGATATACAGATGGCCAATGTGCACATGAGAAGATGTTCAGATTCCTAATTATTAGAGAAATGCAAATCAAACTACAATGAGGTACCACTTGATACCAGCCAGAACGACCATCATTAAAAAATCTACAAGTGATAAATGCTGAGGAGGGTGTGGAGAAAAGGGAACTCTCCTACACTGTTGGTGGGAATGTAAATTGGTGCAGCGACTATGGAAAATTGTATAGAGGTTCCTTAAAAAGCTAAAAGTAAAGTTGCCATGTGACCCACCAATCTCTTTCCTGGGCATATATTCAGACAAAACTGTAACTCAAAAAGATATACACACCCTTATGTTCATAGCAGCACTATTCACAACAGCCAACTCACGGAAGTAACCTAAGTATCTGTCAACAGATAAATGGATAAAGTGCCTGAAGAAGGATAGACAAAGGCTCCTAACATCATATAGGAGGCAGTGACCAAAATTATACCCAAGAGAAAGAAATGTAAAAAGGCCAAGCGATTGTCTGAGGAGGACTTACAAATAGCTGAGAAGTGAGGTGAAGAGAAGTGAAAGGCAAAGGAGAAAAGTAGAGATATTCCCATTTGGATGCAGAGTTCCAAAGAATAGCAAGGAGAGATAAGAAAGCCTTCCTCAGTGATCAATGCAAAGAAATAGAGAAAAACAATAGAATGGGAAAGACTAGAGATCTCGTCAAGAAAATTAGAACTACCAAGGGAACATTTCATGCAAAGATGGGCTCAATAGAGGAGAGAAATGGTATGGACCTAACAGAAGCAGAAGATATTAAGAAGAGGTGGCAAGAATACACAGAAGAACTGTGCAAAAAAGATTTTAATGACCCAGATAATCACGATGGTGTGATCACTCACCTAGAGCCAGACATCCTGGAATTGTGAGGTCAAGTGGGCCTTAGGAAGCATCACTACAGACAAAGGTAATGGAGGTGATGGAATTCCAGTTGAGCTATTTCAAACCCTGAAAGATGATGCTGTGAAAGTGGTGCACTCAATATGCCAGCAAATTTGGGAAACTCAGCAGGGGCCACAGGACTGGAAAAGGTCACTTTTCATTCCAATCCCAAGAAGGGCAATGCCAAAGAATGCTCAAAATACCACACAATTGCACTCATCTCACACACTAGTAATGTAATGCTCAAAATTCTCCAAGCCAGGCTTCAGCAATACATGAACTGTGAATTTCCTGATGTTCAAGCTGGTTTTAGAAAAGGCAGAGGAACNTCCAAAGAATAGCAAGGAGAGATAAGAAAGCCTTCCTCAGTGATCAATGCAAAGAAATAGAGAAAAACAATAGAATGGGAAAGACTAGAGATCTCGTCAAGAAAATTAGAACTACCAAGGGAACATTTCATGCAAAGATGGGCTTAATAGAGGAGAGAAATGGTATGGACCTAACAGAAGCAGAAGATATTAAGAAGAGGTGGCAAGAATACACAGAAGAACTGTGCAAAAAAGATTTTAATGACCCAGATAATCACGATGGTGTGATCACTCACCTAGAGCCAGACATCCTGGAATTGTGAGGTCAAGTGGGCCTTAGGAAGCATCACTACAGACAAAGGTAATGGAGGTGATGGAATTCCAGTTGAGCTATTTCAAACCCTGAAAGATGATGCTGTGAAAGTGGTGCACTCAATATGCCAGCAAATTTGGGAAACTCAGCAGGGGCCACAGGACTGGAAAAGGTCACTTTTCATTCCAATCCCAAGAAGGGCAATGCCAAAGAATGCTCAAAATACCACACAATTGCACTCATCTCACACACTAGTAATGTAATGCTCAAAATTCTCCAAGCCAGGCTTCAGCAATACATGAACTGTGAATTTCCTGATGTTCAAGCTGGTTTTAGAAAAGGCAGAGGAACGAGATCAAATTGCCAACATCCACCGGATCATAGGGAAAACAAGGGAGTTCCAGAAAAACACCTACTTCTGCCTCATTGACTATGTTAAAGCCTTTGACTGTGTGGATCACAATGAACTGGAAAATTCTTGAAGAGATGAAAATACCAGACCACCTTGTCTGCCTCCTGAGAAACCTGTATGCAGGTCAAGAAGCAACAGTTAGAATTGGACATGAAACTATGGACTGGTTCAAAACTGGGAAAGGAGTACATCAAGGTTGTAAATTGTCAACCTGCTTATATGCAGAGTATATCATGCAAAATGCCAGGCTGAATGAACCACAAGCTAAAATCAAGATTGCCAGGAGAAATATCAATAACCTCAGACATGCAGATGACACCACCCTTTTGGCAGAAAGTGAAGAAGAACTAAAGAGCCTCTTGATGAAAGTGAAAGCGGAGAGTGAAAAACTGGCTTAAAACTCAACATTCAAAAAATGAAGATCATAGCATCCAGCCCCATCACTTCATGAGAAATAGATGGGGAAGCAATGGAAACAGTGGCAGACTTTATTTTTTGGGTTCCAAAATCACTGTGGACAGTGACCAGAGCCATGAATTTAAAAGACGCTTGCTCCTTGCAAAAAAAATCTATGACAAACCTAGACAGTGTTATTTAAAAGCAGAGACTTCACTTTGCTGACCGATATCTGTCTAGTCAAAGCTACGGATTTTCCAGTAATCATATATGAATGTTAGAGTTGGACCATAAACAAAGTTGAGCACTGAAGAATTGATGCTTTCAAACTGTGGTGCTGGAGAAAAGTCCTGAGAGTCCCTTGGACAGCAAGGAGATAAAACCAGTCAATCCTAAGGGAAATCAGTCTTGAATATTCATTGGAAGGACTGATGCTGAAGCTGAAGCTCCAGTACTGTGGCCACCTGATGCAAAGAGCTGACTCACTGGAGAAGACTCTGATGCTGGGAAAGATTGAGGGCAGGAGGAGAAGGGGACCACAGAGGATGAGATGGTTGAATGCAATCACTGACTTGATGGACATGAGTTTGAGCAAGCTCCGGCAGATAGTGAAGAACAGGGAAGCCTGGCATGCTGCAGTCCATGGGGCAGCAAAGAGTTGGGCACGACTCAGTGACAAAACAGCAACAGACACACACACACACACACACACACACACATACACACACACACACACACACAGTGGCATACTACTTAACCATGAAAAAGACTGAAGTAATGCCATTTGCAACAGCACTGATGACATAGAGATTATCAGACTAAGTGAAGTCAATCAGACAAAGACCATTTGGTATCACTTACATGTGAAATAATATGATGCCAGTGAACTTCAATATGAAACAGAAAGAGACCCACTGACACAGAGAACAAACTTGTGGTTGCCATGGTGGAGGGGCCTGGAGCAGGAAGGACTGGGCGTCGGGATTATCAGATGCTATCTGTTATCTACATGTGGATAAACACGAAGGTGTCACTGTGTTGGCAGGGGAGCTATATTCTGTATCCTGTGATAAATCACAATGGAAAAGAGTATGAGAAAGAACATACGTCTGTATAACTGAGTCACTGTGCTGTACAGCAGAAATTAGCACGGCGTTGTAAANTGGCTTCCAGCTTCTCACCTCCATAAGTGACGCTGTCATCAGGATTTTCACGCAGACTCCCTTATTGACCTGTGTGGAAAGTTCCCTGGAACATTCCCAGGAACTAGAATACTGAGTTCTAGGGTATGACTGAACTTCATTTGACTACACAGCCATGTGGCTCTCTGATGAGCTGCAAACTCTGCTTAGGGATTTCAGTAGCCACATGTTACCCAAACTTGTCATTATCCTGGTGTTTATTTACTTAGTTATATGGCACCCCACTCCAGGGCTCTTGCCTGGAAAATCCATGGACGGAGGAGCCTGGTGGGCTGCAGTCCATGGGGTTGCTATGAGTTGGACACGACTGAACGACTTCACTTTCACTTTTCACTTTCATGCATCGGAGAAGGAGATGGCAGCCCACTCCAGGGCTCTTGCCTGGAGAATCCCAGGGGCGGGGGAGCCTGGTGGGCTGCCGTCTGTGGGGTCGCGCAGAGTCGGACGCGACTGCAGCGGCTCAGCAGCAGCAGCAGAGCTGATTTATAGTGCTGTGTCAGTTTCAGTGGACAACACAGTGTCTTGGTTTTTTATAAATGAGTAATCCAGAAAAAAAATCCATATGCATTTTCTTGATTATTCTCCTTTGCAGGTTATTACAAGATATTGAATATAGTTACCTGTGCTATACAGTAGGTTCTTGTTGATTATTTTATATTATATAAAGTGGCATGTATATGTTAATTCTGAAGTCTTAATTTATCCCTCCCCTCCCCCTTTGGTAATCATAAGTTTGCTTTTTATGTCTTTGAGTCTATTTTTGTTTTGTAAATAAGTTCATCTGTGCCATTTTTTAAGAGTGCACATAATTAATGATATCGTGGTATTTATCTTTGTCTGACTTCACTTCGTATGATCATCTCTAGTTCCATCCATGTTGCTACAAGTAGCATTATGGCTGAATAATATGCCATTGTATCTATGGGCCACATTTTGTTTATCCATTCCTCTGTCAATGGACGTCTGGTTTGCTTCCGTGTCTTGGCTGTTGTGAGCAGTGTTGCTGTGAACACTGGAAAAGCGAAAGTGGAAGTGAAGTTCTTAGTGGTGTCCGACTCCTCGGGACCCCATGGACCCCCTACCAGGCTCCTGCGTCCATGGGATTTTCCAGGCAAGAGTACTGGAGTGGTCTGCCATTTCCTTTTCCAGGAGAGCTTCCCAACATGGGGACTGAACCCAGGTCTCCCGCATTGTAGGCAGACGCTTCACCGTCTGAGCCACCAGGGAAGTCTATAAACTCTGGGGATGCATGTATCTTTTCAAGTCAGCATTCTTGTGTTTTCTGACTCTTTGCTCAGGACTGGGATTGCAGGATCATAGGGTAGCTCTGGTTTTGGTTTTTGAGAAGCCTCCACTCTGCTCTCCACGGTTGCTGCACCAGTTCACGCTCCCTCCTGGTGTTTACCTTTTACCCATCAAATGGTATAAAGTGACATCATAGTTTGCCTTTCTCTTGTTATTAATGAGTTTGAACTCCTTGTGTGTTTCTCAGAACTTGTGTTTTCAGCTTGTCTATAGCTTTTGCCCGTATTCTCTATGGAGGCTCATGAAGTTTTCTTGCTGACTTGCACAGCATTCGCTTTCCCTCTTTCTTTTTTGAAATGTGTCCTACTTACTGGTCCCTTGGCTGTTTGGGGCATGGCGCTGTCTTCTCCCAATGTCACATGTCTGCTGACTTTGCCCTCTGTCTCCTTCCTTGCACTGATTGCCTTAATTTTGGTGGAATTTAATTTTGTCTTGATAGTTTGTGCTTTGGGGATTTTGTTTAAGAGAGTCTTCCTCACCATTAACTCTTAAAGGTGTTCTCTGACTTTTAAAATATGCTCCTTCTACCATTTATTCAGCTTGACATGTGGTGTGAGGTAAGGATCCAGTTCTATCTTTCTGCATATAGTAAAGCAGTTTCCCAACTTCATGTATTATAACGTCTAACTTTCCCCCATGGATTTGGGTTCTACAAACACATTTCCTTTTTCATGTGAGCCTCACTCTGAGCTATCCATTCTCCCCCATAGGCTTACTTGTTTGTTCTTGTACCGCTTCCACGTTACTTTCCATTACTGTGCTTTTATTATATATCTCAATATTTGGGAGGGCAGCACCATCCTCATATTTTCTCATATGTAATTTCAGGGTTGACTTAGCTATTCATGAATTTCTTCATATAAATTTAAAAATAATAACTGAAAGTGCATTTGGGAAAAAATGACATATTTTCGAAGTAAACATCCTATTCAAGAGGATGAGCGTTCTCTTGTTTCACTTTTATCTTTTAGGCACTTCAGTGTAATCACATGCGCTCCCATAGGTGTCTCATGTATTCATTTTTAGTGTGATTTCTGACCCTTGTCTTTTCATGAACGTTTCATGCCTTTCCCTGCAGCACAAGCTGGCCCATTGGAATGACGTCAGGCCGTGTGGTTTTGTTCCAGCCAGTTGTTTCCCAAAGCAGTTTCCAGTCTGATGGTGAACTGGCTGGGAAAACTCAGCTGGATGCTTTGTTAAAAATTAAAATGACTGGACTCTAACCCTGCAGAGATTTCAAGTTGACTGGTTTGAGTGGACTTGGGAACATGGGTTTTTCTAGTTCTCAGATGATTGTGATGGGCAGTCATATTTGGGAACCATTATTCATTGCACTAAAAGATGATTTTAAGTTTTTGTATGATTCTTCCCTCTTCCCTTTCATTTGAGAGAGCATCCTGAGAGAAGATAATTCTGAGATAAGAAGGAATAGTGAACCAACACTGGTAATTAGAAATACAGATCATCATAAATTTATTGTACAATTTTATCTTTAATGTCTTAGATCAGGGGTATACTCTCTGAATACTTTTAAAAACAAATGAATTCAAATAGTTTAGGATAACTCCACAAGACACAATTTATTTTTTTCAAGGTGAATTAACAAAATAGGGCCATTATAACTGCAATGGTAACTTCTAGATGGCCAGTGAATTGAAGTCTGTATCTGTTGGGAGATGAAAATCCTTCTTTCTATGAAAATCCTGCTTTCTACCAGAATAGTAAATGAGTATTTTATGTCCTACTGGATGAAGTTTATAGAAATGAATTTCATCGATGACACATCAACAAGGATAAGGCTGTTGTATCTTTGAGGAACAAGTGGGCAACAGAGAAGATGGATGGTCAGGTGGAGGTGTATAATTATCTATTCTAGCTATCCTAGAACTTTAATAAATGAGCTCTTAAATGTGATTTAGAAAAAGGTGGATCAATTGCTCAGCTACTTGTTCACCAGATCTATCACATTTTATAGGCACATATTAAAGACTTCGTTGATGCAACAAAAGTCTATTTCATGATGGAATTTAAGGCAGTAAGTCTTCAAGGGCCTGAAACAGTAAGCAGAGCCTCTGAAACTTGTGTCATAATAGATGGAGATGATACTGAGCTGTGTTCTTGTGGTCCTAAAAGCATTTATGAACTTGCCTTCAAATGTTTGGAGGACTGTTTATCTCTCCCCAAAACAACTGAAGCTTGGAAGGTAAAACCAAAGTGAAGCCCAAGACTCTGCGAGCACCCTTTAACTCAGTGAAAGTCTTCTCATGGCTAAGTCATTGTGCTGGCTTCATTTTCACTGCTTGGAATGAAACCTTACTTTATAGTTGTTGTATGATCTCCTCAAATTCATTCAGCCTGTCAAATTCACATTCGTGGCTGAAATTCACAGCTTATGGGCTTCCTGGAAATGGAAAGTAATCATCTAGGAAAATTTCAAACTAAACTTTTGTTGGGAACTTTTTAAGACAAAAAGTAATGTACTAATAATTCTAGAGAAGAGGGATTGTCTTTTGAAGAATCTTATAGGACTTATTGTTCAGCCCCTACCTGCCCAAGAATACAGTGGTGGAAGAGAGATGAGTATATCTCAGCAATGTGATATATAAGTGTGTGTGTGTGTGTGTGTGTGTGTGTGTGTGTGTGTGTGTGTGTGTGTGACAATACCTGAGGCTTCTGTAGTGTTTACCATTTCCTAGTTTTGAGCCACTTGTGAGCCATTATCATCAGTATCTAACATTTCTTTTCTATTTGTGAACTGCAAAGTGTGTCTTAAAAATAATTTTCGCAGTTGAGTCTTCTCAATACTCTGTGAAGTATGTACTATTAATCCTCTTTTACAGATGGGAGGATTTGGCCAAGGCAGGAAGCAATGACTCTATCTTTAACTCAGGTTTGCTGACTCTAAATTTCCTCAAAACCCTTAGCCTGACTGATAAAATACTTTCCCTTCCATCGGTATGTCTGTATTTCACGTTTAGGAAGTAGAGAGCAGGGCTCACCAAACTTTCGGTAAAGGGCCAGAGAGCAAGCGTTTCGGCTTGTGGGCCATAGGATGCAACTCCCTGGCCACGCCTCGCTTCTGCCTTTCGCCTTTTGCAGTGTGAAAGCGGCTCAATCAGTTTTTCGTGGGTGGGTCTGTCTGTGTTCTGATAAAACTTAATTTTGCGAAGTCAGGCTGGCCAGACTCAGCCCAGGGGCTGGAGTCTGTGGACACCAAGTTCAGAGTAACGAACGTTCAAAAAGAGAAAGTACTGATGCGCGGGGCTCCGCCGCGTTTCCGCATCCTGACTCCGCACACAGCGCTCGCTGGGGCTGCTGTCCCGATTTCACGGAAGGGCTGCGCTCCACACCGAAGCATTAAGCTCCCGGCCGCCACACCGACACTTTTCTCCCAGCAGCTGTTGCCTTCTCCTCAGCTCCGACTTCCATCTCGTCTCCGGCTGCAGACTTTCCTTTCTGAAGCCCCTCTTGGCCTCCCCTGCTCTTCCGGCTCCTCCACCTGCTGGCGCCCCCGGGCCTTCCTGCCTGCTCTCTGGCGGGGGGNAGATTTCAAGTTGACTGGTTTGAGTGGACTTGGGAACATGGGTTTTTCTAGTTCTCAGATGATTCTGATGGGCAGTCATATTTGGGAACCATTATTCATTGCACTAAAAGATGATTTTAAGTTTTTTTATGATTCTTCCCTCTTCCCTTTCATTTGAGAGAGCATCCTGAGAAAAGATAATTCTGAGATAAGAAGGAATAGTGAACCAACACTGGGAATTAGAAATATAGATCATCATAAATTTATTGTACAATTTTATCTTTAATGTCTTAGGTCAGGGGTATACTCTCTGAATACTTTTAAAAACAAATGAATTCAAATAGTTTAGGATAACTCCACAAGACACAATTTATTTTTTTCAAGGTGAATTAACAAAATAGGGCCATTATAACTGCAATGGTAACTTCTAGATGGCCAGTGAATTGAAGTCTGTATCTGTTGGGAGATGAAAATCCTTCTTTCTATGAAAATCCTGCTTTCTACCAGAATAGTAAATGAGTATTTTATGTCCTACTGGATGAAGTTTATAGAAATGAATTTCATCGATGACACATCAACAAGGATAAGGCTGTTGTATCTTTGAGGAACAAGTGGGCAACAGAGAAGATGGATGGTCAGGTGGAGGTGTATAATTATCTATTCTAGCTATCCTAGAACTTTAATAAATGAGCTCTTAAATGTCATTTAGAAAAAGGTGGATCAATTGCTCAGCTACTTGTTCACCAGATCTATCACATTTTATAGGCACATATTAAAGACTTCGTTGATGCAACAAAAGTCTATTTCATGATGGAATTTAAGGCAGTAAGTCTTCAAGGGCCTGAAACAGTAAGCAGAGCCTCTGAAACTTGTGTCATAATAGATGGAGATGATACTGAGCTGTGTTCTTGTGGTCCTAAAAGCATTTATGAACTTGCCTTCAAATGTTTGGAGGACTGTTTATCTCTCCCCAAAACAACTGAAGCTTGGAAGGTAAAACCAAAGTGAAGCCCAAGACTCTGCGAGCACCCTTTAACTCAGTGAAAGTCTTCTCATGGCTAAGTCATTGTGCTGGCTTCATTTTCACTGCTTGGAATGAAACCTTACTTTATAGTTGTTGTATGATCTCCTCAAATTCATTCAGCCTGTCAAATTCACATTCGTGGCTGAAATTCACAGCTTATGGGCTTCCTGGAAATGGAAAGTGATCATCTAGGAAAATTTCAAACTAAACTTTTGTTGGGAACTTTTTAAGACAAAAAGTAATGTACTAATAATTCTAGAGAAGAGGGATTGTCTTTTGAAGAATCTGATAGGACTTACTGTTCAGCCCCTACCTGCCCAAGAATACAGTGGTGGAAGAGAGATGAGTATATCTCAGCAATGTGATATATAAGTGTGTGTGTGTGTGTGTGTGTGTGTGTGTGTATGACAATACCTGAGGCTTCTGTAGTGTTTACCATTTCCTAGTTTTGAGCCACTTGTGAGCCATTATCATCATCTAACATTTCTTTTCTATTTGTGAACTGCAAAGTGTGTCTTAAAAATAATTTTCGCAGTTGAGTCTTCTTAATACTCTGTGAAGTATGTACTATTAATCCTGTTTTACAGATGGGAGGATTTGGCCAAGGCAGGAAGCAATGAATCTATCTTTAACTCAGGTTTGCTGACTCTAAATTTCCTCAAAACCCTTAGCCTGACTGATAAAATACTTTCCCTTCCATCGGTATGTCTGTATTTCACGTTTAGGAAGTAGAGAGCAGGGCTCACCAAACTTTCGGTTAAGGGCCAGAGAGCAAGCGTTTCGGCTTGTGGGCCATAGGATGCAACTCCCTGGCCACGCCTCGCTTCTGCCTTTCGCCTTTTGCAGTGTGAAAGCGGCTCAATCAGTTTTTCGTGGGTGGGTCTGTCTGTGTTCTGATAAAACTTGATTTTGCGAAGTCAGGCTGGCCAGACTCAGCCCAGGGGCTGGAGTCTGTGGACACCAAGTTCAGAGTAACGAACGTTCAAAAAGAGAAAGTACTGATGCGCGGGGCTCCGCCGCGTTTCCGCATCCTGACTCCGCACACAGCGCTCGCTGGGGCTGCTGTCCCGATTTCACGGAAGGGCTGCGCTCCACACCGAAGCATTGAGCTCCCGGCCGCCACACCGACACTTTCTTCTTTTCTCCCAGCAGCTGTTGCCTTCTCCTCAGCTCCGACTTCCATCTCGTCTCTGGCTGCAGACTTTCCTTTCTGAAGCCCCTCTTGGCCTCCCCTGCTCTTCCGGCTCCTCCACCTGCTGGCGCCCCCGGGCCTTCCTGCCTGCTCTCTGGCGGGGGCCCTGCTCCAGCAGCCCCCTGCGTCCTCACTCGCCCCTGCCCTCAGCACTGTGAGCAGGTGAAAGGGACGGCGCTCAGTCCCGTCCCTCTCTTTGCGACCCCGGACTCCTCCGTCCAGGAGATTCTCCAGGCAAGAATGCTGGGCTGGGCTGCCATTTCCTTCTCCAGGGGATCTTCCCGACTCAGGGATCAAAACCCATATCTCCTGCATTGCAGGCAGACGCTTCACCCTCTCTGCCACCAGGGAAGCCCAAAGCACTGTGAGGGAATCTGGAAACTGATGTCCCTTTGCAGCTGAAAGAAAGGGTGATTATTAACACGAATCAAGATTTTCCCTGCTTAATACAGGTAAGGCCACCCTAGCGCTTGGCACAGAGCAAATGCCTAGGAAATGACTGTCACTTACCTTGGGAGCCTGGTTAGGACTATTGGAGGCTGTCAAATGCTCTGCAAATGTGAGCTCTTGTCCAGCCCTGTTGCAGGAGGAGGGACCCCTTCCAGGGCCTGTCGTCCAACACTCAGAAGCGAGTTGTCCGAGGAGACACCTATGCTCACAAAGCAGGAGGCTTTATTGGAAGGGGCGCTGGGGAGAGAGCAGCAGGGTGGGGGAACCCGGGAGGACTTCTCTGCATGTGGCTTGGGGTCCCGGGTTTATGGTGAGGGGCTTTGTTTCCGGGTTGCCTCTGGTCAGTCACTCTGACTCGGGGTCCTTCATGGTAGCATCACTCAGACAAAGCTGGATTCCAGCCAGGAGGATTCTGGGAGGACGTATGCACTGGCGTCTTCTCTCTCCTTTTGCCCTTTCCTGAGTTCTTCCGGTTGATGGTGACTCGTTAGTTCCACGTTCCTTACCGGGATCTCCTGTTATAAAACAGCTTGTGCAGATGGTCACTGTGGTACCTGGCCAGGGTGAGTGGCTTCAGTTGGTGTTTCTCCTGAAAGTATTATGGAGATTAAGATGGCAGAAGCCTTTGGGTGTAGGACTTAATGGGGGTGACGTTTTCATGGTTACCCCGGGGGTTCTGAGTATAAACTCTACTTTCAGACTATGCTAGCTTCCCTGTGGAAAACTTTGCTGGTTGCATTAATTCAAATGCATCGGCATTTTTGCTTAAAGACTGTCACTTGAAGAAAAGGGTCTTCTTCAAGTTGATAGCAGATCTTATTGTATAGGACCTGCTTCCAAGAGCTCCAGGCTTGCAATCCCGAGGAATAAAGAATCTCAAATATGTTTCCAGCCAGCCAGTCACTTGCAGAGCAAGACTTTGTGAATTGCATTAAAAAACCTGATGTTAAGATTTTATCCTATTTTTTATAGACTTAAAATAACAATATCACAATATTTTGAAACAAGCTGTCTTGTGCAATGAATACCACAATGTAAGTCACTTTAGCATATTTTTCAATCATTTTCAAAGCATTCCCTCATTCTGGCACTCATTCACTCCAGCAAACAGTTTTCAACAGCCTGTTACATGTTGTCGTTCAGGCACCAAGATGTGTCTGAATTTTTGCGGCCCCATAGACTGCAGCACGCCAGGCTTCTCTGTCCTTCACTATCTCCTGGAGTTTGCCTAAGTTCATGTCCATTGCCCTGGTGATGCCATCCAGCCATCTCATCCTCTGTCCCCGTCTTCTCCTTCTGCCTTCAGTCTTGCCCAGCATCCGTGTCTTCTCCAGTGAGTCAGTTGTTCGCGTCAAGTGGCCAAAGTGTTAGAGCTTCAGCTTCACCATCAGTCCTTCTGGTGTGTTCTCAGGGTTGACTTCCTTTATGATTGACTGGTTTAATCTCCTTGCAGTCCAAGGGACTCTCAAGAGTTTTCTCCAGCATCAGGTTCGAAAGCATCCATTTTTTTTTGGCATTTTGCCATATTTATGGTCCAACTCTCACATCTGCTCATGTCTACTGGAAAGACCATAGCTTTGACTATATAGATCTTTGTTGGCAAAGTGACGTCTTTGCTTTTTAACACACTGTCTAGATCTGACAGAGCTTTCCTGCCAAGAATCAATCATCTTACACTCCCAGGGCTGCAGCCACCATACACAGTGACTTTGGCTACTCCCAGGGCTGCAGCCACCATACACAGTGACTTTGGCTACTCCCAGGGCTGCAGCCACCATACACAGTGACTTTGGCTACTCCCAGGGCTGCAGCCACCATACACAGTGACTTTGGCTACTCCCAGGGCTGCAGCCACCATACACAGTGACTTTGGCTACTCCCAGGGCTGCAGCCACCATACACAGTGACTTTGGCTACTCCCAGGGCTGCAGCCACCATACACAGTGACTTTGGCTACTCCCAGGGCTGCAGCCACCATACACAGTGACTTTGGCTACTCCCAGGGCTGCAGCCACCATACACAGTGACTTTGGCTACTCCCAGGGCTGCAGCCACCATACACAGTGACTTTGGCTACTCCCAGGGCTGCAGCCACCATACACAGTGACTTTGGCTACTCCCAGGGCTGCAGCCACCATACACAGTGACTTTGGCTACTCCCAGGGCTGCAGCCACCATACACAGTGACTTTGGCTACTCCCAGGGCTGCAGCCACCATACACAGTGACTTTGGCTACTCCCAGGGCTGCAGCCACCATACACAGTGACTTTGGCTACTCCCAGGGCTGCAGCCACCATACACAGTGACTTTGGCTACTCCCAGGGCTGCAGCCACCATACACAGTGACTTTGGCTACTCCCAGGGCTGCAGCCACCATACACAGTGACTTTGGCTACTCCCAGGGCTGCAGCCACCATACACAGTGACTTTGGCTACTCCCAGGGCTGCAGCCACCATACACAGTGACTTTGGCTACTCCCAGGGCTGCAGCCACCATACACAGTGACTTTGGCTACTCCCAGGGCTGCAGCCACCATACACAGTGACTTTGGCTACTCCCAGGGCTGCAGCCACCATACACAGTGACTTTGGCTACTCCCAGGGCTGCAGCCACCATACACAGTGACTTTGGCTACTCCCAGGGCTGCAGCCACCATACACAGTGACTTTGGCTACTCCCAGGGCTGCAGCCACCATACACAGTGACTTTGGCTACTCCCAGGGCTGCAGCCACCATACACAGTGACTTTGGCTACTCCCAGGGCTGCAGCCACCATACACAGTGACTTTGGCGCCCACGAGGAGGAAGTCTGTTACCATTTTCACCTTCTATTTGCCCTTCTATTTACCCTTCTATTTGCCGTAAAGTGATGGGGCTGGATGCCATGATCTTAGTTATTTTGATGCTTAGCTTTAATCTGACTTTTTCAAGTGCCAAATAGTAATTTTACTCTCTTAAGAAGTGCAGCCCACTGACAGAGACCCCATGCTGCAAAGGTCCTCAGGAGAAGCGCGTACAGGACGACCCTATGAGATAGAGTGCTTCTGTGACTGGGAGGGTGCTGGATCTTCATGAAGGGTGTCATTGTTCCAAAACAGTTTGGAGGAGGTTTACAGAGTGTGCCTAATAAGACAGAAGCTAAGTAGTGAGGAAATTGGGACTAAGAAAAAAAATTAGGAAAAGTCCATTGAACTACATGTAAATTTAGTGAACAAAACACATCTCATAAAACATACACATATTGGAAATGAGTTATAAATTTGGCTTTAAGCTTCATACCAGTCAAAGCAAAGAGGAAACCGTGATCCTTTCCATGGTTAGAGGATCCGGAAGACAAAAGAGATGACCTGTATTTCTAGTGAACATTTCTGAGAGAAATGTATCTTGTAGGTTTTCCTAATTGACACCTAGTCCTCACTGTCCCTATGTAGCTCCCCAAATAAGTCTCCTTTGGGGTGCTTCTTTAACAAAAATCTTAGTTCCTGATGAGGGATCGAATGCGGGCCCCTGCTGTGGAAGCCTGGAGTCCTCATCACTGGATTGGCAGGAAAGTCCCTAGGGTGTTTCTGATACCTTTCTTCAAATGTNACCTGTATTTCTAGTGAACATTTCTGAGAGAAATGTATCTTGTAGGTTTCCCTAATTGACACCTAGTCCTCACTGTCCCTATGTAGCTCCCCAAATAAGTCTCCTTTGGGGTGCTTCTTTAAAAAAATCTTAGTTCCTGACGAGGGATCGAATGCGGGCTCCTGCTGTGGAAGCCTGGAGTCCTCATCACTGGATTGGCAGGAAAGTCCCTAGGGTGTTTCTGATACCTTTCTTCAAATGTCAAAGCAGAGGTCACCAAAGACACTTGAAATCAGGCCAGAACTGTGTCTCCTGACCAATTCTCATCCTCTGCTTACTCCACATATCAGGTGCATAGCGTCTAGAGGAGTATGCATTCTGAGTAGCTTCTAAGAGATACTCCAAGTCTCTTATTTTTCTCAGTTGATCTTTTGTGAGTAAAGTGCATCAGAAAATTTGAGTTCATACTGAACAGCTCTGAAGGAAACTGCTTTAAACTGGCAGAGGCTGAGTAGTCTTTAGTTGGCAAATCAACTTCTCTTTCACCTGTGCTGTGGACTGAATGTTTGTTCCATCCCGGTTCAGCTCAGTTCAGTCGCTCAGTCGTGTCTAACTCTTTGCGACTCCATGGACTGCAGCACACCAGGCCTCCCTGTCCATCACCAGCTCCTGGAGCTTGCTCAAACTCATGTCCATCGAGTTGGTGATGCCATCCAACCATCTCATCCTCTGTCATCCCCTTCTT
>SJYW01042716.1:67496-85960 GCA_006410735.1 Raphicerus campestris
CTCCCGGTATCAGACATGCCATCCATTTCTCATCAGACTCTTGCTCGACCCCAGCCGCTGGGTCTGCTTCCACAGCTCTGGATCGCACTGCTGCTGCCCGAGGCCAAGGGTGGAGCCAGACCGTATCCCTCCTCACCACTCTGGGCACCAACGGAATGCCCGGTTCAAGGGGCTGGATGGTGCTCCCAGAAGTTCAGGGGGTTGCCTTCCTGTGGAGCCAACTCGAGCAATGGAGGGGGAGCGAGGGGGGAGGTGAGAGGATAAATTCCCCTTCTTCCTGCCCTCTGATGGGCTTACTGAAAATCCCTTCACTGCAAAGCTCAAATATGTCCCTTATCGTCCAGGCGCCCAGCGGCGTCTCTTTCAAGGCTTGCCGTGAGCTGCGGCCCATGCTGTAACGGGCTTTCTGGGATTGTAGCCTCTGATCCCTGCCTCACACCCCTTTTCATCAGTCTTCCCATCACAGGACTGTCCCTTCCAAATAAAGCACCAGCACTCACACTCAGACTGTCTTTTAGGAGACTCCGAGGGACATCTTCATTTTGTCCTCTGAGTGCTGGGTTTAGGATATCCACACTCAGAATTCACTGTTGGAGCCCCTTGAAGGATTTTTATCAGAAACAAGGCAAAGTGTAATTCAGGTAATTAGACTCACAGAATTAATTTGGGGCTTGTCTAGAGGGGGAAAGCCTTCCTTCTGGAGCAGCTCCCTGCAAGCCATCTTGGTCCATACGAATGCATTAGTTCTTGATTACTTTATTTGATTTTGGTTCAAAAATTCAAATAGTTAAGACGATAAAACAGAAGTCTCCCTCCCAGTTTTCCTTGCCCCTCAGTTCCACGTCCTAGTGGAGAATCCTTTTATCAGTTTTCTTTTGTGTCCTTGCTGAGATGGTCTATGCATGTGTGTGTGTAGATGCATCTGTCTTTTCATAATTATAATTATTTCGTTACTGTTTTGCTCCTTACTTTTCCCCTTTTCCCTGGAGGTCATTTAAAATCGTTTCATAAGAGCTGCCCAGGCTTTTTAAAGTTCATACACTGCGAGGTTGCAGCAGAGTTCATCTGGAGTGATGAGCGCTTCAACCGTTCCCACTTCTGATCTTGCAAATATGCAAGAGTCACACACACATCTCAGCTGCTGCTGAGTCGCTTCAGGCGTGTCCGACTCTGTGCGACCCCACAAATGGCAGCCCACCAGGCTCCCCTGCCCCTGGGATCCTCCAGGCGAGAACACTGGAGTGGGTTGCCATTTCCTTCTCCAATGCATGAAAGTGAAAAGTGAAAGTAAAGTCGCTCAGTCATGCCAGACTCTTAGCGACCCTGTGGACTGCAGCCCACCAGGCTCCCCCGACCCTGGGCTTTTCCAGGCAGGAGTCCTTGAGCAGGCGCCGCTGGAGTGGGGCGCCGCTGGAGCGGGCACTGCTGGAGCGGGTGCAGCTGGAGTGGGGCGCCGCTGGAGTGGGGTGCCAGTGGAACAGGCGCCGCTGGAGCGGGTGCCGCTGGAGTGGGGTGCCAGTGGAGCAGGCACCGCTGGAGTGAGGCGCTGCTGGAGTGGGCACCCTGTCGCCCTCTCCGAGCAACTGCTAAATTCTTAAAGTGGCACTGCTGAGGCAGAGGGGCTCTTGTGCCTTTTACATTTTGAAACTGACGTCTGTTTTCTTAAGGTCTGTTGAAGTTCTTGATTCCAAATTGCCGTCAGAACCTTGCGCTGAGCGGACTCCATTGCATTTAGGGTGGAGGAGGTTTCACTGGCCTGTGGGGGGAGGTGTGAGCTACCTCGCCAGAGAGAAGAGATGGGATGAGGTTTGGAAGGAAAGGGAGGAACTGATGGAAGCAAGGAGACAATTGGAGGTGTGTCAAAGCAACACCCTTTCATCATCCCGGGGAAGCAAATTCTAGGAGGCATCCTGAGTGCCGCAGCGATCAAAACAGAGCAGAAGAGGGGCTGATTAGGAGAGTAAAGAGACAAAGGCTCCCTCTCGCATATGGAGTCCATCTTTAATTACTTTAAATAGGTTAAAGATTCATTACAAATTATGATTTTTTTCCTCCCTGGACATCCTCTGATGGCAGTACATGCTTTTTTCCCTTCCCTCTAAGACGGACACAGTCAGAACAGCCTCAGTGAAACACACTGCATCTGCCAAACCTGAGCAGACTTCCGCCTCCAAACGGGGCCTCACAGCAGCCAGCCTTCTGGTTCTTCCTGCAGTCAGGGGCACACTGCCTAACACTCAGGCAGGGGACGTCTGCTCTCAAAGGGAGGGCAGGAGAGCCACAGGGGGAGGTGTCCTGGCACCAGAAATGGCTGGTCTCTGGGGACAAGACATAGGGGAACAGGGGCTCGAGTGGCCCCAGAGCCGCTGTGATCTCTTCCCTTCCTGGCTCTGCCTGAGTTCCTTTACACTTGACTCTGGGCTTCAAAGATTTCATTTTCAGCACTCTTGTCAATTCAACAGAAGTGTTTTTAACAACGGAAGGCAGATTTTTCTGCTCACATGAGGGCATGGTGATGTCCACGGACAATAAGAAACACGTTTTTGTGAACATGAACTTCATGCCATCAGGGCTAGCCTTTTGTTGTGTCTCTGCTTTTTTTTTTTTTCTGTCTGGAGGAGAGCATAGATAAGAGGGACCATTACGCTGAAATTACATATTTTAATTGATAAAAAAGGAGTAATGTAATTCAGGACTCCATGATTCAGATGAAGTCGATCAAATGCCCTTTTTAGAAGACAAGACAGCATTCCCACTCATTCAGACACTTTCACGTTTCGCCACAACATGTCCTTGGATGTTTATCAGGGCAAAACTTTCCCTTAAGTTCGGCACAGGAACAGCACCATGGAGGCAGGAAGCACATACTGGGGTAATTCTGGGCCATACTCGAAGCAAGAACTGAGACGCATATTATGGTCACTCCTATTTGAACGTCCTGTGCAGACCAGGTATATCTGTGTGTCCTGTGATGACAACAAGCTAGACACACCTTCCATATTTTTATATTCTCTGTCTTCCAAATGGAGTAAAAATAATTCTATCATATTTTGACATAGTGTGGTTAGAATAGTCAGAATATTATGCCAGGTTTTTGCATACCAGAAGTAATTACTGTGCATGGCTTTTTCTTCAAACTTAAAGTCATGTCAAAGGAGACTAAATGACTCAGAGTTTGGATCCATCTAAGAGAAGGATTCATCTAAGAGAAGTGCTGTGGTTCATGGGGTCACAAAGAGTCAGTCACAACTGCGTGACCAAACTGAAGAGAAGGAATCAAAAAGTATTTGATTTGTTTAATCATTGTTTAAATGAATGGTCAAAATATTTATGTTGAGGCAATTTCTTCAAAGAAGCTCTTCAATGGAGCCCAGCGTGTACGAGACGGATGAAGGCTGGTGGCTTCTCCTCTGCATCCCGGATGACACAGAACCCACAACGGGACCGAGCTGCAGAGGCCAGGTCTCAAGAGCATCCACACCTGACTCAGCATCTCACACAAGAGGTGCGCGATAAACACTTGTGAAAGGATACAGAACCTAGTGCTACGGAGACATGAGTCTAAGATGTTTTAGGAAATGTTTAGAGTCCATATTTCAAAAACTAGTCCAGATGAAAGTCGTTCAAATGTGAAGGCTTCGGGATCCTTACTTTGGAAAGTCAAAGGTAAAATAACTGATGGTTGCGATCTGCGTCAAGGCAAAGATAGCTTGGGATGACAGGGATCATGGTAGGCTACCTGATAAAGGCGGTATCTTCCCATACAAAGCTGTGTAGGTGTGTGCATGTGTGTGCATGTTGTGTGTGTGTGTGCATGCGCATGTGTGACTGATTCCTTGGTCAACGCCTACGGTAGAGTTGTGAACTGGCAGATTAAAGGGAAAAAAATCTAGCTCAAAGACTCTGGCTCGGAGAGTGTTTTAAAAATAATTTTAAATGTGCTGCCAGGAATTTAAAAATTGTAAGATTTCACATATAACTCCAGCTTTCTGGTTTCTTTTGAAAAAGGAGACGCTCTAGTAACACAGTGAGCCTGCCTTCCTTTGCCCAGTAGTTCTCAAAGCCGGGTCCGGAGCCAGCAGCGTCAGTGCCACGTGCCGACGCTTAGATAGTCTGGGGCACACCCCACACTGTGCATCCCAACAGGCCCTGCGATGGGGATGCCCGCGACCCTTGAGAATCACCGCTGTTGACTATAATCGGGTAGATTTGGGTGGTGAATGTGCTTAGCACTTGGGCTGTCCCTCTCATTCGTGCAGTCTTCTGGCCCTTCGGAGCCTTTGATGGTTTTTACTCCTTAGGAAATGGCACCCCACTCCAGTGCTCTTGACTGGAAGATCCCAGGGATGGAGGAGCCTCGTAGGCTACAGCCCATGAGTGCAAAGAGCCAGACATGACTGAGCGACTTCACTTTCCCTTTCCTTTTTCACTGCTTACGCACAGATAAGATAGCTTAGTATGAACACATGAGGTTTTCAAAATTTCAGTTATGAATCCAAGGCCCTGAAGTTCTGAGGTCATGCAAAGACTTTTAGGAACCCAGCACAACCCCACAGCATCTCAGATCTGATCTCCCATCTCCTTTGAGCTGCTGCCTGTGAGGCAGTCTGAGAAAACTCAACTGGTGCAGAGAGATAGGGCCTGTTAAAGTCGTGGGAGACAGAGAGCCTTGGTCAGGCCTCTAATGCCCACAAGGAAACTGGTCAGATACAGCTTTGTCTAAGTATATTGCAGGCGGGAAGAAGTCACAAGGAATCTTGCTGTATTTAGGCGAGTGTTTTGTAATGAACTTTTTAGAATGTCTGTGCGGTTTCTGCCAGTTTGTCAGATAGCCATCAATCACTCAGTCTCACTCTAAATATAAACCAGCCACCAATTCATTATCAGCAGACATCTCCGCAAGCTGACTCTCTCTGTGTTGGTCAGCATCTGAAGTAACTNCCCCCCCCAAAAATAAAGTCTCTCACTGTTTCTGCTGTTTCCCCACCTATTTGTCATGAAATGATGGGACCAGATGCCGTGATCTTAGTTTTTTGAATGTTGAATTTTAAGCCCAGCTTTCTCACTCTCCTCTTTCACTTTCATCAAGAGTCTCTTCAGTTCTTCGCTTTCTGCCATAAGTGTGGTGTCATCTGCATATCTGAGGTTACTGATATTTCACCCTACAGTCTTGATTCCAGCTTGTGCTTCATCCGGCAGCGTTTCTCATGATGTACTCTGCACAGAAGTTAAATAAGCAGGGTGACAATATACAGCATTGATGTACTCCTTTCCCAATTTGGAAGCATTCTGTTGTTTCATGTCCAATTTTAACTGTTGCTTCTTGACCCATATACAGATTTCTCAGGAGGTTATATGCTTATATATAGATATAAGCTTATATTATATATAAGCATATATATGTGGCAACCCACTCTATTACTCTTGCCTGGCAAATCCCATGGATGGAGGAGCCTTGTGGGCTGCAGTCTATGGGGTCACTAAGAGTTGGAAACGACTGAGCGACTTCCCTTTCACTTTTCACTGTCATGCATTGGGAAAGGAAATGGCAACCCACTCCAGTGTTCTTGCCTGGAGAATCCCAGGGATGGGGGAGCCTGGTGGGCTGCCGTCTATGGGGTCACATAGAGTCAGACACGACTGAAGCGACTTAGCAGCAGCAGCATACTTATATGCGGACTCTGAAAAAAAAGTACAGATGAACTTATTTACAAAACAGGAATAGACCCACAAACACGGAAAATAAACTCATGGTTATCAAAGGGGAAAGCGGGGAGGAACAAATTAGGAATTTGAGATTAACTCATACACATTACTATTATAAAATAAATAACAAAGACCTACTGCATAGCACAGGGAACTATACTGAATATCTTGTGATAAACTATATGGAAAAGGATCTGAAAACTGAATAGGTGCATATGTACAACTAAATCGCTGTGACGCACACCTGAAACCAACTAGGCATTTTAAACCAAGTCTGCTTCGATCAAAAAGCAAATAAAGAAGGAGCGGCTGGAGAATCAAGATTTGGGGAACTAATTCTGCAGGCACAGTGCTACTGTGGCAGCAGAAGAGCCAGCCTGAATCGGGGGAGAAGGACGTGAGACAGCAGAGGACGTCATGGCCTGAGCGGCTTCCGAGCACCAGAAATTCATCCCCGCAGCTCCGGAGGCTGGGTGGTCTACGAGGAAGTCACCAGCAGGTTTGGAGTCTGGTGAGGACATGCTTCCTGGGTCATGGATGGCCATCCTCTCAGTGGGACGGAAGGGGTTGGGTGGGGGTTCTGGGGTCACTTGTATGCNGCTGGGCGGTCTACGAGGAAGTCACCAGCAGGTTTGGAGTCTGGTGAGGACATGCTTCCTGGGTCATGGATGGCCGTCCTCTCAGTGGGACGGAAGGGGTTGGGGGGGGTTCTGGGGTCACTTGTATGCAGGCATTAATCTCATTCATGGAAGCTCCAACTTCATAGCCTAATTACCTCCCCAAGCCCTCACTTTCTAATGACATCACACTGGGGGTAAGGTCTCAACATGGATTTGGGGGGACATTCAAACACTCATCTAGAGCAGTCAGGGAAATAGTCGGAGCTATATTTTAAATGTAATAGGAAGCCACGTGTGGGGGAAGGCAGCATGTGACAGCTGTGCAATGCTGCAGACCCCCTGCTTCTGGAAGGCTGTGGCTCAGGAGGGTCCACTCTTGTGAGTCCATAGGGACGAGGTGCGGGCAAGAGCGCTTCCTTAAAGGAAATCCACAGTGTGAGGGACAGAGAGTGGGGGGTGGGCAGCAGGCAGCCAGGGTCACGCTAGACTGTGCAGTCTGGTTACACGGCTAGAGTCTGCCCTCAGCACACGCTCTGCAGGCTTTCATACATGGGCAAAAATAGTAAAAAAAAAAAAATCAGAATATCCGTATCTATCTGTGTATCTAACTATCTATATATCGAACTATCCATCATATCTATATGTAAGGGGCCAGAAAGGGGATGCCCCAGAGGGCATTATTTTCTAGAATTTTGGGAGAATGTGAGGAGAAGGCAATCCAAGCAAGGATCTATTTACACTCAACTTTTAGAGACCTCGTCGGTAAAAATGAAGTTATGTTTCAACTATCCGCCTAAGCTGGGCTTCACCCAAAGTGGAGGCAGTTGTTGCTGTTTAGTCGCTGAGTCATGTCCAGTTCTTTGTGACACCATGGACTGCACACCAGGCTTCCCTGTCCTTTGCTATCTGCTGAAGTTTACTCAAAATCATGTCTGTTGAGTTGGTGATGTCATCCAACCATCTCATCCTCTGTTGTCCCCTTCTCCTCCTGCCCTCAATCTTTCTCAGCATCAGGGTCTTTTCAAATGAGTCAGCTCTTTGCATCAGGTAGCCAAAGTATTAGAGCTTCAGTTTCAGCATCCGTCCTTCCAGTAAATATTCAAGACTAATTTCTTTTAGGATTGATTGGTTGGATCTTCTTGCAGAAGAGAAGACTCCTCTCAAGAGTCTTCTCCAGCATCACAATTCAAAAGCATCACTTCTTTGGCACTCAGCCTTCTTTATGGTCCCACCCTCACATCCATACATGACTACTGGAAAAACCAGGGAACCAAATGGTATATTAATGAGGGGGTTGCCATTGCAGATAACTGGGGACACTGTGCAGGACCTGTTTTGTAACTGTGTCTCCAAGAGGAAGGTGGCTGTGGTATTTATCCACCAACTTCCATTCCTCTTTGCTTGAGAGTCTTTTCTGGAGTAGTAACACACAGGTTTTTCCAGTCTGCTCTTCATTACAGGGTCCAGAGAGCACTTCCAAGTAGAAGAATCAGGAAGCTGTGACATTTTTGGGTATTGCTGTTACTGCGTCTAAGCTTGTAGTGCTTACCTCATGACAGACCAGTAATTAAGAGGTAAGTAGTTGGGGCAAGGCATAATGACTTCGATTGGAAAGTCAGCAAACTGAGGAGCTGGTGGGCTCATTTCCCGAAGAACCACCTTGCCTGAGTTAGAATTTAGGCCCCTCTTATTCTGAAAGGGGAGGGAGTAAATTCAAGCACTTCCTGGTTCCCATCAGCCTCCAGAGAGCGTGCACGCCAAGTCACTTCAGTTGGTCTGACTCTTTGCAGCCTTAAGCTGGTCACTTTAGTTGCTCTGACTCTGTAGCCGCCAGGCTCCTCTGTCCATGGGATTCTCCAGGCAAGAATTCTGGAGTGGGCTGCCATGCCCACCTGCAGGGGATCTTCCCAACCCAGGGATCGAACCTGAGTCATGTCTCCTGCATTGGCAGACGGGCTTTTACCATTAGTGGCACTTAGGAAGCCCCCAGCCTTCAGAGGGGATGTGCTAATTTCTTCCTTCCTGCAGTCATTCACAGGTGGGCCTGGTCAGGATGTTTCTTGTGGGATAAACAAAGCTGTTTTAGCTTAATGCTCATTACCTGGGAGGCAGGTCTCCCAGAGGTAGGCTGTGTCTATATTTTAAGCTTACAGGTGACATCCCTTTAGTGACTAATCTATAATAGCATACAAAATGTTCTTTCCTGTTACACTGGTGGTGACATCAGAGGTGGGCTCCAGGATATGGAGAGGACAGCTATATGGAAACTTAATGGAACCTCAGGTGTAAATGATGCTGGTGATATCCTGCTGTTTAATTTCCCATTCATGACCCAGGGGGGCTCCTGCTCGTTTAGGACACACTCACCACAGAGCCTGTGATGGTCCTTCATCTGGGGTGGCTTTTAAAGCCGGCTGCAGCAGTTCTCATAGTAACTGTACCTGTAGTTGCAGGGTCTCTGCCCTTGAGGATCCCCTTCCCTTGGGGGTCCCTCTCTGATACCCGCCTTCCTATGCCCCTCCCATGTCTAAAGACGGTGGTCATTTGTTCAGGCTGAAACTTTGCATATGGAGCTGGCTTCCCAGGACAGCTGGGAATTCCCGAGGGCAGGAGACTGGAGGCGATGCTTTCCTGCACTGCCGATGGCCCCTCCAGACCTGGGCACCCACCCCGCCGCTGCCGAGAGCTCTCCGCTAAGAGCTTGTTCTGGGGTTGCCATCATCAGAGGGTGCACCCTCCCAGCAGGTTACACTTCCTCCCGGGCCAGCCGACAGCCAGTGGCTGGCTGATGCAAGGCTGCAAAGGCCAGATCCCGCTGGCCCGGCTCTGGGGCTCGCTGAAGAGCAGACTGAGGCGTCTGCCGCAGGCGCTTCCAAGTCTGACCGCTCGCTCCCTCTCCCGGGTCCTGTTTCCCTTACTCCCCACAGACGTGGACCGCCGAAGCACACCCCAGTGCATCCGCTGTACCTAAATCTGTGTCAGAGTCTGTTTCCTGAGGAATCTGACTTCAGGGCCCGACGAGGGACAAGTGTTGACGTCTGCTTATTTGGTCCTCATCTCCTTCTCCAGTAACATCCGACAGAATCTAAACAGGGCCCCCACTGAGATTCCTGGAAACCGGAAGGTCCTTGAGCATCTTGTCTGTTTGGAGAGGTCCAGGAGTGAGCCCTTTCACTGCAGAGCCCTTGACATCATCCCTGTTGTGGAGAAGAGCCCTCCGGATACCCACGGAGTCGTCGTAAACAGATGGCGCCCCGTGGCTCCTGGAGCCAGCCAAGTTCAGAATGGTCTGTCAAGTGGTGAAATGTTTTCCCTGAGATTTTTATGACTGTAGAGTGTGTGACGAGGCCAACATATATCAAGAAATGTAGACAAGGAAGGACAGCCTCCAAAAGCGGGAAGGAAATAAGAAGCCTTTAAGTCGTGGATTTAATATTCTTGGAAACAGAAATGAATGATTTAAAGCTTATTTGTTTCTGCTTGTTTACCGTTCAGTGCCTGGTGTTCCTAGGATAGAATTTGCTTCTCAATTTTAGGGTTCTATTTTACATACCAAATACCACCTTTCACCTTCTGTACCGAGTGCGTTTCATCCAGAGACCATAAGGCCATCCATCCGCAGGGGCAGACTCTCAAACTCAGGCTCATCTGCACCGCAAAGCTAATACCAGACACAGCGAGGGAGAGGCATGGCGATGCGGACCTTAATAAATTCTTTGTTAATGAAATAATCTGTTGGAAGAAGGTGAACACAGCGCAAAAATTTCTATAAGCTTTCAGAGTCTGCTTGCCCAGATGACTGAGCAGAACACGATATGAGTTTTCATTTTTCTCTTGCTTCCCACCAAACTCAGCCTTGGGTTGGTGGACATGGAAAATCCAGCAGCAGAAATTACACCCTAGGTTAAATAGTTAAATTTTCTATCTGCAAAGCATAGATGACTGATTTAACTATCAAATTATAATGTTAAGAAAACTTATGGGAAAATGATTTTCCCAGTGTTCTAAAAATATAGTACTGTAGGTTGATAATAGCATCATAAGTTTAAAGGGGCTCTGTGCAGGTATAGACACCAAATTTTCGACTCCTGTGATCTGACACAAGCTGTGTAAGAGAACGTCTTACTATATTCAACCTCAAGACCCAAGATTAGGAGCTAAGTTTTATAATAACTTCAGCTCATCTCAAATTATTTTACCTTATGAAGTTTTGCAATGAGGTGACCATTTTATGAATCTAGTGGATTCTTTCTATCTCAGATATTGAATTTGGTGAAAAGAGGCTTTGGACATCAAGAATTCAATATTGCATTAACAAGGATGCTCACTGAAATGTGGCATATAATATTGAAATACAAGGCCAACTTAAACGTCCATCAAAAGGGGAATGGTTTGTAACTTAGGATATATGTTGGCAGTGCATATTTTTGAATAAATGATGTAAATATACATCTATTGGTCATGGAAACATGGCCATATCATATTACTGGCTGATGAAAGCAGATTATAAAGTAGCATAAATAGTGTCATTAATTTATATGTAATTGTGTATAGTAAGTAAGTGTTAGTCGCTCAGTCGTGCCTGACTCTTTGCAACCCCATGGACTGCAGCCCACCAGGCTCCTCTGTCCATGACATTTCCCAGGCAAGGATACTGGAGCAGGTTGCCATTTCCTTCTCCAGGGGATCTTCCCAACCCAGGGATCGAACCTGGGTCTCCTGCACTGCAGGCAGACGCTTTACCAACTGATTGATAGATAATAATAAACAGAAAATATTATATATTTTTTGTGAGGGGTTCATCCAGTGTTGGTTGTGATTATCTCTACCTAAAGAGTAGAATTTCAAATGACATTTATTCTTTGTAATTAAAAAAAATAAATATACATTCATTTCACAAAAAGTTACAACTATATAGCATTCAGCAATCATATGATCCAACAATCCCATTCCTGGGATATATCCAAAAAGGATGAAAATCCAAAAAGATGTGCATCCCAATGTTCATGGGAGCATTATTAACAATAGCCAAGGGGAGGGATGAAGTCAGGAGTGTGGGGTGAACTTGTGCACACTCTCTATAGAAGATGGATAGTCGATAAGGGCCTTCTGTACAGCACAAGGAACTCTACCCAACACACTGTGGCAACTCACATGAGAAAACAGCCTAAAAAAGAATGCGTACACGTGTATGTATGACTGAGTCACTTTGCTATACCCCTGAAACTAACCCGACATTGTATAACAGCTGCACTCCAATAGAATTGAAATATTAAAGAAAGCAGCAGCCAAAACATGGAAGCCACCTAAACGTCTATCTGCAGATGAATGCATAAGGGAGATGGTGTACATATTATATAATACATACTTAACANAAGGGCCTTCTGTACAGCACAAGGAACTCTACCCAACACACTGTGGCAACCCACATGAGAAAACAGCCTAAAAAAGAATGCGTACACGTGTATGTATGACTGAGTCACTTTGCAATACCCCTGAAACTAACCCGACATTGTATAACAGCTGCACTCCAATAGAATTGAAATATTAAAGAAAGCAGCAGCCAAGACATGGAAGCCACCTAAACGTCTATCTGCAGATGAATGCATAAGGGAGATGGTGTACATATTATATAATACATACTTAACATATGCAATGTACATAATATATAAAATGGAATACTACTCAGCCATAAAAAGAATGAAGCTCTTCCTTTTTGCAACAATGTGGATGGTCCTTAAAGAGTATCATGCTGAGTGAGTTTGAGTCACTCCACATTCTTACTTTTGAGTGGAGACATAGAAAAGTGNCATATGCAATGTACATAATATATAAAATGGAATACTACTCAGCCATAAAAAGAATGAAGCTCTTCCTTTTTGCAACAATGTGGATGGTCCTTAAAGAGTATCATGCTGAGTGAGTTTGAGTCACTCCACATTCTTACTTTTGAGTGGAGACATAGAAAAGTGTGAAATAATCCACCTTAGGGTTGCTATGCAGACTGGGGGTTGGTTCTGCTTTCAAGCGCTGC
Source organism: Raphicerus campestris (assembly GCA_006410735.1). Classification (NCBI taxonomy): domain Eukaryota; kingdom Metazoa; phylum Chordata; class Mammalia; order Artiodactyla; family Bovidae; genus Raphicerus; species Raphicerus campestris. The sequence goes on from SJYW01042716.1 coordinate 79,857, forward strand.
AGCTTTAACAAAAATCACAGCAGCATCCGCATCAGCATCCGGCATTCGCTGAGCACATGCCATGCGCTGAATCCTGTTCAAGACACTCATGTTTATTTTTTATCTAAATGATGTTTGTACATAGCATAATAAACTGAAAGGGAAAAAGAAAAGAAAAACTGTATTGTTATTATTATAGTACAAGGTTGATAATAAAATACCATTTTCCTGTTCCAACTTCTTCAACTTTGAATGCCCCATCTCCAGCGATAATCACTTTTAACTATTTACCTCCATATTTTAAAATGACGAGCTTATATTACTATATCTCTAATTTTTCACGTTAAATGTTGTTTACTGACTTCCTGCCTTGCAAGATGAGGATGTGGCTTTACAGTGACATCTTTCACAATTCCCCCTCCTTTAATTATAGTTATTTCAAAGCTTTTGGAAAAACTCAATTTCAGCATTTGCTTTATTATGACCTTGTAAATATTACAGATGACACTTTTATGTCTTGTTTGGTTTTTCTTGGAGTTAATAATTGCATCATTTTTTAAAAAATTAGCTTGTTACATAACTATCACTAATTCTTCACACTCTAAAAAGCATAACATGCCTCCAGTTCAATCAAACATGTTAAGTACCAGTTACTCTTATTTTTTGCTCCTCTGGAGACTCTGAAGAAAACTGAGTGCTGAAGAATTGATGCTTTTGAACTGTGGTGTTGGAGAAGATTCTTGAGAGTCCCTTGGACTGAAAGGAAATCAGTCCTGAATATTCATTGGAAGGACTGATGCCGAAGCTGAAGCTCCAATACTTTGGCCACCTGATGCGAAGAGCTGACTTATTAGAAAAGACCCTGATGCTGGGACAGATTGAAGTTGGGAGGAGAAGGGGACGCCAGAGGATGAGATGGCCTGATGGCATCACAGACCCATGGACATGTGTCTGAGTAAACTCCGGGATTGGTGATGGACAGGGAGGCCTGTCGGCTGCAGTCCATGGGGGCGCAAGGAGCCGGACACGACTGAGCGTCTGGACTGAGGAGAGTGGCACCCTGAGCCTCCTTTCCGTGTGCGGGCCAGTCACTGCACAGCTGCCCTGGAGACCTCGTTCCCCCGCCACCTTTGGAGCTGCTCCTTTCTTCCTTTCCGTGTTTTCTTTCTTTGGTTCCATTTGCATGTTTTCTTGGGTGTTATATTAATGTTCTTCCTGAGAAAGAGTGCATGGGAGTAAAGTTTTGAGACCTTGTATACCTTAAAATGTCTTTATTCTATCTCACCCTTGACTGGTGGTTTGGCTGGGTATAGAATTCTGACATGAACCTCATTTTCTCTTGAGGGTTTGACATCATTGCTTTATTTTCTTCTGGCTTTCATGGTGCCATTCAAAAAAAATCTGATGTCATTATTTTTGCCAATCCCTGGAAGAGGATTTTATTTCCCTTTAGACACTGATTAGGGCCTCTTTAGGAGAAGGCGGTGGCGCCCACTCCAGTGCTCTCGCCTGGAAAATGCCACGGACGGAGGAGCCTGGTGGGCTGCATGGGGTCACTAAGAGTCAGACACGACTGAGTGAATTCACTTTCACCTTTCACTTTCATGCACTGGAGAAGGAAATGGCAACCCACTCCAGTGTTCTTGCCTGGAGCATCCCAGGGACGGGGGAGCCTGGTGGGCTGCCGTCTCTGGGGTTGCACAGAGTCAGACACGACTGAAGCGACTTAGCAGCAGCAGCAGCAGCAGCAGGGCCTCTTTATGCATACTATCTTGAAATTTCAATGTGGTTTGACTTCTGGGTTCATTTGGCCTGCTATATCAAGATATTTGTTTACTGGGTGGCTTATAAACAGCAGCAATGTATCTCTGACAGTTCTGGAAGTTAAGCCCTCAGTCCCGGCTCTAGCAGAGTCTGTGTCTGGTGAGAGCCCACTTGCTGAGTCATAAACCCGCTGCTTTCTCACTGTGTTTGCACAGATGTGGAAAGCTGAGGAAGCTCTCTGGGGTCTTGTTCATTACAGCACTGATCCCATTCAGGAGGGCTCCACCTTCATGACCTCACCAACTCTCAAAGGCCCTGCATCCACATCCAGTGGGGAAATAGGTCTCAACACGTGAGCTGTATGAGGACAGTAACAGCCCGTGCGTTTGTGCCCAGTCACTCCAGTCCCGTCTGACTCTGCAGCCCCACGGGCTGTACCTGCCAGGCTCCTCTGCACACAGGTTCCCCAGGCAAGCACTGGGTCCATGCCCTTCTCCAGGGGACCTTCCCAGCTCAGGGAGTGAACCCGAGTCTCCTGCACTGCAGGAGAACTCTTTACTGCTGAGCCCCTGGGGAAGCCCAATAATCCATAGCATTTACTAATATTTTTTTTAATTTATTGTGCAGGGTACTCCATCAGTTCAGTTCAGTTCAGTCGCTTAGTCGTGTCTGACTCTTTGCGACCCCATGAACTGCAGCACGCCAGGCCTCCCTGTCCATCACCAACTCCCGGAGTTCACTTAGACTCACATCCATGGAGTCCGTGATGCCATCCAGCCATCTCATCCTCTGTCGTCCCCTCTCCTCCTGCCTCCAATCCCTCCCAGCATCAGAGTCTTTTCTAAAGAGTCAACTCTTCGCATGATGTGGACAAAGTACTGGAGTTTCAGCTTTAACATCATTCCTTCCAAAGAAATCCCAGGGTTGATCTCCTTCAGAATGGACTGGTTGGATCTCCTTGCAGTCCAAGGGACTCTCAAGAGTCTTCTCCAGCACCACAGTTCAAAAGCATCAATTCTTTGGCCCTCAGCTTTCTTCACAGTCCAACTCTCACATCCATACATAGTCCCTTTCAATCTGGAAATTCAAATCCTGATACTCTGAAAAATTTCTCCACTAGTTTCTCCTTTTTTGGTTAACATGTTTATTATTTTAGATAAAATCTGAAACATTAGCAAGTTAAGTATCAGCTAAGGAAATAACAGTAGGAACTATTATCATCAGTGAGGTAAGAAACAAGCTTTAGAATACCTTCATGCTGAACATATAGTGACACCAAATTACAAGAGTAAAAAATACTCAAATTCTTGCCGCAGAATCTAGTGGTTTTCTTTAAAAATTTCTTCCCATCTCTCTTCTCTGTTCTCATTTTCCAAAAAGATTGGATGCTGAACTTCCTGAGTTTCTTATATCTTTTTTTCCTCTTTTTTTATAGCTCTTTACATGTTTTTCTCCATTCTAAAATATTGCCTCAACTACATATTTCAGCCTTTTCAGTATTTTTTCAGTTCCTGCCATTATATTTTTAATTCCCAGATATTCTTCTGTGAACTCTGGAACCACATTACCTGTATTCATGACCAAACTCTGCTCCATGATCTTGGTCAAGTCATTTAGCCTCTCTGTGTCCATTTCCTCATCTGTAAAATAAGGGTGACGGCACCTCACTCACGGGTTGTTAGGATGATTAAACAGGTTAGTATTTGTGGAGCACTTTGTTGCCTGGCGTATGCTGAGATCTTTGCGAATGCCAAGATAAATACAATAAATAAATAAATAGCATTCTGTCATTTCATGGATTTATGTTTTCTGGAAGCATTCTGGCCTTTTATTTATTTTTTGGAAGCTTTATGCATTGTTGGTGTTTCTTCTGTTGTTTTCGTCTTTGTCCTTCGTATTAGAAGCACTTCTCAAGTGTCTGTTGATTCTTGGGTACAGATTCATATTTAAGATGAAACCATATAAAGCCAGGTAGCAGCTGTGTACGGGTATATTTGTTTTCTCCTGCTGCCTGAACACACTGCAAAAAATGCAAGGCATAAAACAACGCAAAGATACTACCGTAAGAATTCTGCAGGTAGAAGTCCAACACGGGCCTCACCGGGCTAAAGTCATGGTGTTGGCAGGGCTGCCTTCTTTCGTGGAAGCTCTAGCAGAGAATCTGTTTCTTTGGCTTTTCCAGTTTCTAGAGGTTGCCTTCATCCCCTGGGTCCCCTTTAAAGATGGTTCTCCATCTTTAAAGCCAGCAATCACAGGTTAAGCTTTTCACAATCCACACCAGCTTTCCCCGTCACCTTTCCCTCTGACTTCCCTCTTTGCCTCTGTCCTTTAAGGATCCCTGTGGTGACACTGGGCCAACACGGATAATCTGGAATGATCTATTTCAGGGGTGGTGAATTAGGAACTTTATTCCATCTGTGACGTTAATTCCTCTTTGTCATGTAAACTGACACATCAGGCTCTGAGGGCTGAGCCGAGGGCATCTCTGAAGACAGGCCATCCTGCTGCCGCTGTGTGTGTGAGTGTCACCAGCTTCGGGCTCCACTGAGCAGTGTTCTTGCTCTTTCATGCTGAGGCCCCGACTGTCCTCATCTACAGGTCTTTTCTCTAGGATGAGTCAGCTTACCTGGAGAGGATTAACCGAAGCCCTGCCAGCAGGTGGGTCAGTGCGCCACAGCGGCTGTCTGCATCCTGAAGCTTGATGGAGGAGCCCCACCATTTGGCCGGTAGACTTTATCCTCAACTCCAGTCTCCAAAGCCAGGGCTCTCCTGCTTTCTCTGTTTTCCTGGTGATCCCAGGTCAGAGCCACTTAAGGGGGTGAAACTCCAATCTCTTTCTGAGATCAGAGAGGGACAGTCAGTTGTCGGGAGCACAGGAGGAATGCTGGAGAGCTGATTCCTCCCTATGCAAACATTTTTTTTCTTATTTTTAAAAACTTACTTTGGCCATAACTTCAGCCATATTGTGAAAATTGCATTCAGCAGAAGAGTTTCCTTGTACTCTTCACCCAGATTCCCCAGAATCACCCAGAATGGCTAACAGTTGCCTTATCATTCTCACTCTCACTATAAAAGCAAGCTGGATCCTCTTTCCTTGACATATGCGTTAGTTTCCTATTGCTGTATTACCGCAAACTTAATGGTTTAAACAACACAAATGTATTTTCTTATGGTTATGAAGGTCGGAGTTTTCAAATTGGCTTTCTTGGGCTAAAATGAAGGTGTTGCAGGAGGGTCTTCCCGCTGGGGCACCAGAGGAGAATCCACTTCCTTGCCTCATTCAGCTTCCGGGCGTTGCTGCATCCCGTGGCTTGTGCTGGCTTTCCCCACCTTCTCAGCCAGGAGACTAGCATCTCCATGTGTGTGTCTGACTCCGATCCCCAATTTGCCCCCCTCTTCCACTTTCAAGGATGTTTGAGGTAGCATTGGGCCAACCTGAATAATCCAAGATAAACTTCTAAAAGTCATGTAACAGTCTTAATTCCATCTATAACCTTAATGCCCTTTGTCACCTATGATAACATGCACAGAAGCTTGAAGATTAGAATATAGGCATCTTTGAGGGCCCGTATATCTGTCATTCTTGAGCAAGTCAATATTTTTAGAACAGCAAGATATTCTAGGCTCATTTTGTACTTCCCCTACCTCTTCCTTGGAATTATCCATCTGTTACCTCATTTAATCTTTATAACAACAAAGATGATAGATGCTAGTATCCTCTTGTTGGATAATGAAGTGCTCTGAAATGTAGAGAGGTTAATCACCTAACCCATGGTCACATAGCTGAAAAGAGGCTGAGATCAAGAAAGGATCTGGGATGTAGGTATATCCAAGTCTGTGTACTCAACCACTAGATTGCTTGGTCTAGGATGGAAAGCTTCCCTTCCAAAGGCAAAACCCACTTCAAGCTATTGGTCTAGGGAAATAGAATCTACATGCACTATCAAATAGTATATATAAATATTTTCTAGTATATATTTGAGTTTGGGATTTTCAACTATGAATTGTAAGTCACACATTCATATGGATAAGTGAAGCACATGTAATATGTGCTTAACAATTATTTCTTGACTGATTGAACCATGATTGTGTAATAATATTCTTGTATTGTTCTTGAGTAAGTGGAAATATATGTGCTGAGTTGCTTGAGATAAGTCATTTTATCACAATTCAAACATACATATATTTACAATGCTGGTTTAATAGCTGGGCTTTGGGGCTTCCCTGATGGTTCAAGTGACATGGACTCTGCCTGCCAATGCGAGGACACAGGCTCAATCCCTGATTCAGGACGATCCCACATGTCCTGGAGCCACTAAGTCCATGTTGCACAACTGTTGAGCCCAAAGCCACAACCACTG
>SJYW01042716.1:98007-118007 GCA_006410735.1 Raphicerus campestris
TCCTCCTGCCCTCAATCTTTCCCAGCATCAGGGTCTTTTCAAATGAGTCAGCTCTTCGCATCAGGTGGCCAAAGTATTGGAGTTTCAGCTTCAGCATCAGTCCTTCCAGTGAACACCCAGGGCTGATCTCCTTTAGAATGGTCTGGTTGGGTCTCCTTGCAGTCCAAGGGACTCTCAAGAGTCTTCTCCAACACCACAGTTCAAAAGCATCAATTCTTTGGCACTCAGCTTTCTTTATAGTCCAGCTCTCACATCCATACACGACCACTGGAAAAACCATAGCCTTGACTAGTCAGACCTTTGTTGGCAAAGTAACCTCTCTGCTTCTTTTGGTATTTTGGAACGAATGCCCTGAGGGATGACTGTGTTTGGAGACAGGGTCTTTAAAGAGGTCATTAAAGTTAAATGTGATCATTAGGGTGGGCTTTCATCCCTACGACTGGCGTCCTTGTAAGAGGAAGTTGGGACACAGACACACACACAGACCACTGGAGACACGGAAAGAAGATAGCTATCTTCTTGCCAAAGAGAGAGGCCACAGAAGAAACCCATCCTGATAGCTTGGTCTTGAACTTCCAGAATTTCTGCTGTTAAGCCACCCCGCCCAGGGCTGTCATAACAAAGCTCAAGACCAAGACCTTTGTTGGCAAAGTGATGTCTCTGCTCTTCACTCACAGCACACCTCAAATTGGTCCAACCACATTTGGCGCGCTCCGCAGCCTTATATGACCGGTGCCCACTGCCTTGGACAGCACAGTTTCAGCAGCCCCCAACACTAACACAAATTTTGAAATTACCACTGCTTGTTTGACACGGGTCTGCTGAAATATTAGGCATAAATGGGAAGGGGCAGTAGAGATCTTTGCCTTCTCCTTATTGTGAATGACATCAACTTTCCCTGCCAAAGTCTAAGAGGCCAGAGTCAGTGTTTTTAAACGTTCTCCCTTTTCCAGTCACAAAAGGTTAACATGAGGGAAGTGTGTGGACCAGTTTCCTCTATGGGAGGCTCTTCATCCAGATATTTCCAGTCTGGTCTGCAACCATTCACTTTTGCCACGAGCTCACCACACAGCAGGTTTGGGGTGACCGCTGCCTCCACCCTCTCATTGTTCAAGGCCCTTCCTATGGTCCCATCTCTAAAGCATTCCTGATCACTCTGGGCTTCACTGTCTCAGAACCTCCACATGTGGCATTTGAGCTGTATCTCCTAGCTTAAAAGTATTTTGCATTTTGTATCACTTATTGTTGTTTTGCAGGCATTTATCTTAGTTTTACAACTAGATTATAGGGTGCATCATGGCCCTGAGGGAGATGCATAGGTCTGGCCTTGAACCCTCTTTCTGCTACGTACAGGCTGTGTGCCCTTATATGATGGACTTAACATCTTTATGCCTTCATAAAATAGGAATTCAACTACCTACTTCCCTGGGTCTTCATGGAGATTAAAAGCAAGAAAATATTCAAACAGCCTAATCCTCTCTAGGTTCGCCATAAACAGTATCTGACATTGTCCCTTATAAATTTCCAACTTATTGAGCATCTATTAAATATCAAATACAGTGTTCAGTCCTAGGGATTCAGCTGTGAACAAGAAAAACAGTAGTAACTTCTTGGAAACTAGGACCAAGCCTTATAGTTGTATTTCATGTTTCAAAATAGATGGCACAGAGTATGATAAGCATTTAACAAATCCTTGTTTATATTACAGTATGCAACATAGATTGAAAATTTCAGAGTCCCTTGCGAGCTTGGGGTGGGTTGGGTGCCTAATGGTCAGTGTAATAGCAACTTTCAGGGCCTCTTTGGTTTCCTTCTTGGAAGGCATTTTGCTGCGTTTCCTTGGTGTGACTGTCAGTGTACCGATTTTTCAAGCGGTGCTTTGACAGCTCACGTTTGGATTTACTTTCCTGTACGTTTCACACGACTCTCACTCTGGATTGTTTTTGTGTTTAGTCTGAATTGCCAGTGGGCACTCAAAGCACTGAAAATTACATGAAAGGGCTACAGAACACAGGAAACTGTAGAACAGGAAATCTCTGTAAGTCTGGTTGCATCTGCAGTTGGGTCACCCCATAATTACTCTCCTTTGTAATGCTTATCTCCTTAAAATACACAGTCTCTGTATAGACACACAGGCCTATGTACAGTACACATATATTACCAATCGGAACCTGCAGAGGAGTTTGTACTGTAAATTTACCCCTGTCTTTGTAAAGGAATCCCACTAAAACTTATTTAATACCATATTCTTTCTGGGCTTAGGGACCAGCCTCCTCTTTTTTCTTTGTTTTTGGCTTTTAGTCCTTGCAAAGCTCCTTCTATCCTGCCACCTTGGAAGCCAGGACATTCTTCGTGAATTCCCTTTACATTCGCTTTTTTTTTTTTTTAACAGAGAAAAGTAGAACGACTGTGTTTCCAACCTTTGTAAATAATTAAGGTGCTCGAGTCCTTGTATCTTTCTGGTTGCCCTCTGTTGTACCTTCTTGATTTCGATAATATTCTTTTCATATTAATGCGATCCGTCTTGCAGGACTGCTCTCGCTGCATTCCAAATGGACTGGGCTCCAGCCCCCGCCCGCTCCAGTGCGGGAACTGCCGGTGACCTGCATTCTGCGTCTGTGCAGCGCGGGTTCCGTTTCCTGTGCAGCAGCTGCTGGAAGTTTCGCCTACAACTTTCTCTTCCTTTGCCATCTTTATCATCCGGTGAGCCAGACTCCGGCGCAATCTTTGCCTCCTTTCTGTCAGCAGCAGTCGCCTGAAAGGGGGGACTGCTCCCACTAAGAGGCCATGGCTGCCGAGGGTGGAAGAGCTCAGTAGGGATTTGGAGACGCTGAGCGAACCCTATCGCCCTCACGAGAGGAAGAAGGGAGGAGGTTGCTAGCGCTTTCTGGCCTCAAAGGCAGCACCTGCCTGCGGAAGGAGGGCCTCCGCCGAGCTGGCGCCTTGCCAGGACTGAGTGCTGCCCCGGGCACACACCCCAGGAGCTGCTGGGCGCTGCCCCGGGCACACACCCCAGGAGCTGAGTGCTGCCCGGGGCACACACCCCAGGAGCTGCTGAGTGCTGCCCCGGGCACACACCCCGGTAGCTGCTGGGTGCTGCCCCGGGGCACACACCCTAGGAGCTGAGTGCTGGGCGCTGCCCCGGGCACACACCCCAGGAGCTGCTGGGCGCTGCCCGGGGGCACACACCCTGGGAGCTGCTGGGCGCCTTCCGACAGCCCTTTGCTGCTCCGCCTGGCGTTTTCCAGTTCTTCCCCGAGACTGTACTCTATTCGGTTCCTGGTCTACTCTTGGATGACTAGAACATTCTTCTTTCTCAGCTCCAACACACTCTCTCTNCGGGGGCACACACCCTGGGAGCTGCTGGGCACCTTCCGACAGCCCTTTGCTGCTCCGCCTGGCGTTTTCCAGTTCTTCCCCGAGACTGTACTCTATTCGGTTCCTGATCTACTCTTGGATGACTAGAACATTCTTCTTTCTCAACTCCAACACACTCTCTCTCTCCACTCCAAACTATTCTGCGTGTGACCCCAAATAATTTCTTGTGCCTGGCACTGGGATCAAGGTATTCAGTAGCTTTAAACTCCCAGCGGCTCTTCCCGGCTCCCGTCAAATCCGTCTTCTTGCATTGCTGCTGAAAGCCGCCAGCTACTTGAGCCGGATTCTGCTTGAGCGGTTCAGCGCCGTTCCTTCATTGGTCACCCACCTGCCTCCGCTAGATCCGTCCCTCTGTCATACTTGCCCCTGTTCCTGTTCCCCAGTCATCTCAGATTTGTGTTTTAAGATCTTCCCAGCATGATCCAAATCTCCTTTCTCCATTTATTTAAAGTATGGATTAAAAGTTCAAATTCTGTTAAAAATATTGCTCAAATCATTTCAGTCATTCACAAGCCATCACGCCAGTCTGATGCTTCTCTCAAATATACTCAAATAGTCACAGTGAAACAGAAATATGTATTTAGAGCCGCACCTCCACGCTGGAAATAGCTGTGTTCACTGTAGCTGTGCACATGTATTCCAGAAGGGCAAAGCCACTGGGAAGTTGGGGAAGTTTTTATCAACGATAGTCAGCTGATCTGCAAATTTGATCTCAAAAACCAGATAAATTCTAATGATTTGTAATAACCTGGTTACTACATTGTTGACTTTTTTTTTTAGCAAGTCTGGAATTGCTTGGAATATTTGGTTAGCGACAACTTAACTTTTTATCCAATGCTTCCTAAGTGATGTTGTGGGTGGTGTGTGTTTGCTGATAGAGGGGTAGGGGTACCAAAGAGCTAGGCAAGACGTTTAAGGGCACGTGTCTGAGACCCCCCCATACCATGCAGGTTGTCCTTTGATGACCTTCTTGACTTCGGTGACTTTCTTGTCTCATTGATGGCAGCCACTTTATGGGATGGCTTTTATGGTCTCCCAAGTGGTTGTTCTTCCAACAACCTCCATTATAAGGTCATCATACTCACTGAACTGCATTTCATGGCTGCCCAGTCATAACTCAGAGGGTAAAAAAAGAAAATAACAGTTTAATCTATTTATGCATGCCTTCTTTTCCCTTACTTCTTACCTTTGGGAGAAAAAAGTAGAACGTTCTTACTGCTGGTGAATTTGGTGAGCAAAGCTCTCATCCCCTAATAGTGATATTAACAGTGGTTCCAAACTTTCAGAAGGGCGTTTTGCTGATGCGTGTGCAGAGCCTGTGTTTCGCTTCTAGAATCCAATGATCAGGCAACCAAAAGCATTATAAACATGTTATATGCAGTGATGAATGGTTGGATTGTGGCTGTACTGTTTATGGGACACAGTGGGTTCTTTCTGTTGCTCTTTGGTACCATTATAGAGAACTGTGTTTAGAAAGCGGAAGTTCTCAAAGTGGCAGCCAGCCAGAGGTGGGGCCTACGGCTGTAAGAAGCTAGGACAACTGCCATCTAAAACCCCAGACAGTTTCTCCCTAGGAAGACGGAAAATCCAGATCATCTTTGCAGTTTATCCAGTTGTTGATGAAACTAATAGGATGTTGGTGGCCTCCATACCAGCCATGGAGTCTACACCTATGGATTTAATTTTCATGAGCAAATAATAATCTTCTCTGTTACTCAAGCCTCTGTTATATCTAGTTTCTGTTGTTTGCAGCTAAAAATAATTCCAAACTGATGCAAGTAACTTACATGGCAGTTATAAGTTGGCAGAGTTCAAAATATTCAAGTTATAATTTATAAACATTCTGACACTTACGACTCTTCTTAGGAGACTGCAAGGAGATCCAACCAGTCCATTCTAAAGGAGATCAGCCCTGGGATTTCTTTGGAAGGACTGATGCTAAAGCTGAAACTCCAGTGCTTTGGCCACCTCATGTGAAGAGTTGACTCATTGGAAAANAGGAAACAGGCCCTTGCCACTCACCAAATCATCTACCATCGTAATCCTGCATTTTACAGCCTCCAAAACTGTGAGAAAAAAATGTTTGCTGTTTATAAGCCACCCAATTTATGGTATTGTTGTTATAGTAGTTCGAATCGACTAAGACAAAAGTCTAAAGCAAATCAACCAAAATTCATTTCAGGAAACTCTTTAGTAATTACAAAAGGAAACATAGTAATATTACAGTGGAGGAATCTGGTGAAAAAGGTTAATACAAAACAGTTTAAAATGCGTACCTTAATCCCTGGGGCAAATAGCAAAGCAGCAAAGCGGTAAAGCTAAAAATCCAACAAAGTAATATAACAAATTGACACCAGGTGCCTACTGACATGATGCACTGAAAATAACAAAGTTACTGCTGTAGAAGTCCAGCCCAAAACATATCACCTAAATCTGATCATTAGAAAACATCCATCAAATTGAGGGGCATTTTGAAAAACAATTTTCCTGTTTCTCTTCAAAAATACCAATGCCATGAAAGACAGTAAAGACTAGCAAATGGTCCAGGTTAAAATAAACTGAAAACCAGCTAAATTCTAGATGGTAGTCCTGGATTAGATACTGGACTGAAGAAGAACATTATGGGGACAAAAGATAAAATTAAATTTTAGGCTATAATTACATATTAGTATCATATCAATGCTAAGTTTCCTGATTTTTATGTGATACTTATATAATTAACCTCTTTTCAAGAAAATACACTCTTGCAAATATGTCAAACTGCTAACAATTTGTGAGTCTGAGGTAAGAAACTCCATTGCATTATTCTTAAGTATCCTGAAAGTTTGAAATTATCGTAAATAATCATTCCAAAAAGATAAAAATAATACATTATACTGAGTGGTACTTACTTAGGATTTCAAAGATGGCTTAATATTAGAAAATCATTAACATAATTCATAACATTAATAGAGCATGTGATTATCTCCTTAAATGCTAAAGAGGTCTTCAACAAAAGCCAAAATTCATTCTTCATGAAAACACTCAATAGAATCAGAATTTATGGATACTTTTTTAATGATAAACTATTTATACTTCAGTCTAAAAGGTGGAATTTCATCTCATGGATAAACATTAGGAGTATTTCTACTAAGGTTCAGAAGAAAGCATTGACCCCATCATCACTACTGCTACTGTTTGATACTTTTTAAAATCTTGTCTGATTTGATTGGTTAATACTTTCAGAGCTATAAGAAGCATGAGGACTGGAAAAAAGTAAAACTTACTCTACATGTATATGGTATAACAACACACCTGGAAACCCCAGTAAGTCAATACCAAGATCTACATAAACAAAGAGAGATACACAAGTACACAAAATTCAGGAAGGCATAAGGATCTAAAATTAGCATAAATTTTGCCTATATATATACAAATAGCAACCAATTTGATGTAAAGATAAAAAGTCCATTAAAAGATAAATTCATATAGATAAATGCAATAACAAATGTATAAGACTTACATGAAACAAAACTTAGAAACACTTTGAAAGACTCAGAAGTATACCTGAACAGAGGGAAATACATATTTGTTCTTGTACAGAAAAAAAAATTTATCTTGCCTAGTTAATATATAAATTTATAATAATGACAATAAAATTTTAATACTCACCCCCTTTGCCAGGATCTGACCAAGGTTTTTAGCATTTACATGGGAAAATATATGATAAAAGTAGGGAAAAAATGCCCACTTTTTTTTAAAGTGTGATGCAGCCCTACTCTTAGGAGTTTATTCTAAATAGAAAGTAATATCACCCTGACTGCTCATCCATTGAAGACTATTTAAATAAACTTTGGTATATCTACACATTAGAATGTTTGGCTTTAAGAAAGAATAAGCCTTCCAGTTCAAGATGGCAGAGTAGAAGAACGTGCACTTAGCTCCTCCTGCAAGAGCAACAGAATCACACTAGTTGTTGAACAACCATCAACAGGAGGACACTAGAACCCACCAAAAAAAGATACCCGATATCCAAAGACAAAGAAGAAGCTGCAGCGAAATGGTAGGAGGGTCACAATCACGAGAAAATCAAATCCCATACCCACCAAATGGGTGACCCACAAACTGGAGAACAAGAATACCAAAGAAATTCTCCCACTGTTGTGAGGTTAAGCATGCACCTCAGGCTTCCCAGCCTGGGGACCCAACAAAAGGACTGGGAATCCCCAGGGAATCTGACCTTAAAGGCCAGTGGGATTTGATTACAAGACTTCCACAGGACTGGGGGAAACAGAGACTCCAGTCTTGGAGGGTACAAACAAAACCTTGCAAACACCAAGACTCAGAGGAAAGGAGCAGTGACTCCACAGGAGACTGAACCAAAGTCACCTGCTGGTGTTGGAAGGTTTTCTGTGGTGGCATGGGTCAGGGGGAGTTCAGCACAGGGACAGCGGCACTGGCTGCAGCAGTCTGGGAATGTCCCCCTTGGTGTAATCTCTCTTGGAGGTCACAATCAACCCAACCGTAGAGGTATGGGTCACCTCAAGCCATAAAAATACCAGGGAAGGTGTCCATCTTCACTCATCAGCAGATAATCAGGTTAAAGTTTTACTGAGCAACTGAGCAAGGTCCTGCCCACCAAAGCAAGACCCAGCTTTCCCCATTACCAGTCCCTCCCATCAGGAAACTTGCATAAGCCTCTTCACCTCATCCNTTCAGCTTTAGCATCATTCCTTCCAAAGAAATCCCAGGGTTGATCTCCTTCAGAATGGACTGGTTGGATCTCCTAGCTCATTAGAGTTACGCAAAAGAGTCATGTGACTTTTCCTGGCCAATGACTAGAGAGTGGAAAAGGCAGATGGCAATTCCATGAGCTGCGTCTCCTTTCTGATTCTCCCTATTCCTTCTCTTCCGGGGTGAAAAGTAACATCCCAAAAGGCACAGCCTCCATCAGCCTGAGCCTGCGATGACCAGCTGCATGGAGAAACCTGTGCTGAATACAGTGCACAGCTGANATTCTCCCTATTCCTTCTCTTCCGGGGTGAAAAGTAACATCCCAAAAGGCACAGCCTCCATCAGCCTGAGCCTGCGATGACCAGCTGCATGGAGAAACCTGTGCTGAATACAGTGCACAGCTGAGAAAACCATCCTTGTAGTACTGAGTTTCGGTGCTTTCTTTGTGACTATGGGTTTCCCTGGTGGTTCAGTTGGTAAAGAGTCTACCTGCAATGCAGGAGACTCCAGTTTGATTCCTGGGTTGGGAAGATCCCCTGGAGAAAGGATAGGCTACCCGCTCCAGTATTCTTGGGCTTCCCTTGTGGTAAAAATCTGCCCACAATATAGGAGACCTGGGTTCAATCCCTGGGTTGGGAAGATCTCCTGGAGAAGGAAAAGGCTCCCACTCCAGTGTTCTGGCCTGGAGAATCCTATAGACTATGTAGTCCATGGGGTCGCAAAGAGCTGGACCCGACTAAGGGACTTTCGTTTGTGACTGTAGCATGTCCAGCTTGGCCTACTTTCATTTGTGGCTGTAGCATGTCTAGCTTGGCCTTACTAATATGACAAATCTCCTGTTACGTGCCCTTTGCAGCCTGCGTTTTCTTTTTGTGTCTAACAATTCTGAATGCAGCTCTTCATTTTTACATGGTCAGGGCCATGTGAGCAAGAATGTAATTGTTTCATTCACTATTGGATACCTAGCACTTAGTTCATCAATTGGCACATTGATTGAGCAATAGATATATGATGAATTGGTGAATGAATGAAAGAGAGAGACAAATGAGAGCTAGTTATCTCCTCTTATTCACTGCCAGTCTGTACAGAGCACTCTATTTATTGTACACAGACAAACTCCACTATTGTGGTAATTGCAGAGAATATAAGGTTGAGACATTACTTATAAGGATAAATTCAAAGAGCTGGAGCTAGAAGGAAAATTAGACATCATGCAATTCAGGGTGTCTCTGAGTGAGGCCAAAGGAAAGTCTACATTTGAACAAGCTGGGGTGTCTTTCAATTAGCTGGTTCAGCGGGAATAACTAATGTGGACTCCACCATTCTGGAATGTCATTCATCACCACAGAGAAGAAGGGCTGCCTAGGAATCAAACATGGGTCTTCACTGGCTGGTGGAATTTCCATTCCCGCTTACTGAAGCCAGATAACTCCAAAATGCTGGGCATGGGGCCTGGACCTTTGCATTTCTAAGCAAGTGCCCCAGGTGACGCTTGTGTGCTAGGTCTGTCTCATGAGATCATTTCTGGGGGAAAATTCCAGCACGGCTCCCCTGGGAGGCCGACACCCTTCCAGCTGGAGAGCAGAATGGATAAAAGCAGAGTCTGAGTCTCTGGTTTTCAATACAGTTGCACCACTTCCCAGTGATCTACTTCACAGGAATGTTTTGAGAATTAAGTGAGATATTATAAAGCTCTATATGAACTACACACTCAGTGTATATTGGCTATAATTTCATATAGCTATTAAAAAGTGCTTTTCCCAATACTTTGGAATACATATTGTTTTGGGGAGATATTTATGGAAAAGGCGGGCTTCCCTGGGGGTTCAGCAGTAAAGAACCTGGCTGTAACGCAGGAGATGCAGGTTCGATCCCTGGGTTGGGAAGATCCCCTGGAGGAGGACATGGCAACCCCCTCCAGTGTTCTTGCCTGGAGAATCCCAGGGACAGAGGAGCCTGGCGGGCTACAGTCCATAGGGTTGCAAAGAGTCAGACATGATTGAAGTGACTTAGCACACAGCATGCATAGAAAAGGTATGGAAAGAGATCAAAGCAGTCCATCCTAAAGGAAATCAACCCTGAACATTCATTGGAAGGACTGATGTTGAAGCTGAAACTCCAATACTTTGGCCACCTGATGGGAAGAACTGACTCACTGGAAAAGACTCTGATGCTGGGAAAGAGTGCAGGTGGGAGGAAAAGGGGATGACAGAAGATGAGATGATTGGATGGCATCACCAACTCAACAGACATGAGTTTCAGCCAAGACTGGGAGACAGTGAGGGACCTGGAAGTCTGGCATGCTGCAGTCCGTGGAACCGCAGAGTCGGACACGACTGAGTGACTGAACAACAACGTAGAAAATGTGTCTGCTCATGGGGAATATGACCCTTAGCATAAAGAAATTCATAACATTGTACTGTCCTTTATCAGATTAACTTCCACGATACACGCAGACATTATCTAAGTAACCTCCATATGAAAAGTTCATATGTACACAGAAGACAGTAATACATTGTTATTAACTGGATACATATAATCTTCCCTTTTTAATAAAAGGTTCCTATAAGATCAATTTGAATAAAAATTCCTGTGGTGCTGTTAAATTTAGATTGGTATACCAAAAAAAGAATTTATATGAAAAATTCTAGAGACTGTTTTTTTGTACAAATAAAAAATGTCTTTTTGTCTGTTTCCTTCTCAGGGCTGCTTTCTGAATTAGTGTAACAGCGCTATCAGGCTTCCCTTGTGGCTTAGTGATTAAAGAAACCAGCTGCCGGTGCAGGACATGCAGGTTCGGCCTCTGCTTTGGAAAGATCCGCTGGGAGATGAAATGGCCACTCACTCTAGTGTTTCTGCCTGGAGAATCCCATGGACAGAGGCGCTTGGTGGCCACAGCGTTTGGGGTTTAAGAGTTGGACATGGTTCAGAGACTGAACATCGGCAATGACGTAGCTATCACTGCACGTCAGCAAAGCAGCGAGACTCAAGTTGACTGGGTGATATTTCGCTTGAAGGTGTGATCTCAGAAAGGACATCAAGATTTAGAATGAAAGCGTTAGTAGCAGCAGGAGGGAGCACAGCTTCGGTGATTCTCAGATGCCTATACACGGATGGGGACCAGCTTGGGACAAAGTTTTCCCTGGTCCCTGGTTCAGTGAGAAGATAAGGATACAGGAGCGAACTTTTCCTGAAACTGAATTTCTTCAAGTGAAAAGGCTGTTCTTTATTTGATATGATGTCTTCTTATGTAGGGGTTTAACATTTCCTGCCTTTATGGAGTGTTGGCTGTGATGTGACTAGCTTTCATCGAGTCACTAGTCTGACTTCCCTGCTGGCCCAGATGGTAAAGTGTCTGTCTACAATGCGGGAGACCTGGGCTTGAGTCCTGGGTTGGGAAGATCCCTTGGAGAAGGAAATGGCAATCCATTCCAGTACTATTGCCTGGAATATCCCATGGACAGAGGAGCCTCGTAGGCTACAGTCCATGGGGACTCGCAAAGAGTTGGACACGACTGAGCAACTTCACATTTCAGATAAAACTCAAAGTTTGCACTTTGACCTTGGACACATTATGTTTTTGACTTAAAAAAAAAAAGTCCAGGAAAGACTAAACTTCAACTTGATTTTCAAAGGTACCTCAGAATTAGGAGAAACAAGTGCGGTGTTAGAACCCCCAGCTGGTGTTGCAGCAACGCCGTCCTCGGGGCGCTGTGCTCCCCGCAGCAGCGCCTGCTGCCTCTGTGCTTTCCGTGCTCCCCTCTCATCAGCCTGGCTTCCTTAGTCATCTCATTCTGACCAGATCTGTAGCTGTGTCCTAGTGCGAGATTTGTTCCCAGTGTACAGCAGCATTTCCTTTTAGCAGCTTTACCATTTTCCTCCCCTTTATAAATATGAACTTGGCTGCTTAGTACTTAATTGGGTTGTTGGAACCAAGTGGTTATTTATTAATTTATTATAATAAAGAGAGTCATTCTCATTGCTTTTCCTTATGAGTAACATGGGAGTTTGCACTTTTTAAAAAAAAAAGCCATGCCTCACACTGAGATGCTGTGGAGGGGGTCAAGGGTAAACTTTCAGCCCAAAGGAAGTTATACGTTATCACAGGAGATGGACATAGTAAAGTGCTTGGCATGGGATCTTTCGTTTCTCAAATTCAGCCCACCTTTCTTCTTTTCCTTTGAAAAGTCGATAACGGGGTGGACTAAAAGTCGCAGCAAAACTCTGCTTGTCGCATTTTCGGGGACAGACTTATCCACGAATGCCCTGTGGAATTCCGCACAGAGTGTGCCAGCCAATAGCCAGACGCTTGGAAAGGCTGCCCTTTCACTCATTCTTTTAAAAAATAAATAAGGAATTGGAAACACATCTGAGAATGAACCTTGTACGCAGAGGCCACAAGGGGGAAGGATTCCTGTGATCATGTGAGGGGAAAAACCCACCTCCAGCCTGGCCACGATCGGAAGACGCGGTCTCTCACAGAGCCCCTCTGTGCGGCCGCCGGGAGCCGGACTCCTCTACCCAACGGGGCAGGCTTGAGGACCCTCTGCAACCCACTCCCAGGCCCTGACCCTCACCAGGCCAGCGCTCCAGCTTGAGTTTCATGAAAGAGCTCTCCCATGCTGTTTCTTTACTTTTTTTTTTTCTAATCATCTTCTCTGGTTTTGATTTCCCTCCATTTTCCTTTTCAGGGTGAAAATAAAATTCTTTTCAAAGGGCTCTCTTCAATTCCTGGTAGTCACTTGTGTCATTGTAAAGATTTTTTCACTTGAAATGTTTGTAGATGTCCCTCATGTGTTCACTGCGCTCTGCCTGACGTGCTCCTGTCTACTAGCAGGCTGTCTGTGAGAATATGTGTGCACAGCGGTCAGGACCGGGTATGCACGTTTCTGTTTACACACATATCTATTTCCATGCATAGAAATACATAGATTTATCTCCACTTTTTATCATTTCTATTTTTGATCCCCATGCTTTACCTGTACATAAGATATACATACATATAAAGCACAGAAAGAAAAACTAGAGAGAAAAATAACATGAGATATATCTGCTTATATATATATATGAAATACCATATTCTACTTATAGGAAAAGACTGGGTAAACACCCTCAAATCAATACCATTTATAAATAGATAAAATATAAACCTAATAAAAAAGCCAAAAGGAGAAGAAAATGCTACGTGGAAAATAATATATAATAACCCCAAGCAGCATAACTGCACAGTATGTCCAGTGCAGTTACCACCACATGCTGTGTGCTTTCCTAGCCGATGCTACTAAAGTCAAGGGCTGAAAGTAACTCACACCTTTCCTGGATATAGCAAACCGTCCTATTCTGCTGGAGCTAATGAATAGCAGAGAGGTACAGCTGCTATAGGTTGTAAACTTCAACATGTATTTATATTCAATATCCCATCTATCTATCTGTCTATACACTTCAACTTCTGGACAGTCTTATTGGGATCTGATTTCCCTTTTTGTCATCTCTTCATTTTTTTTTTCCAGTTTGAAAAACGCCACCGCCATGACTCACAGTAGGCTCTGAACACTCACCCACTATTCTGGGGCTTGCCCTGCCCTCAGACACTGCACATTTAAGCCCTTTTTGCTGTAGCAGCTGCAGGGCTGCTTGGAGGGGACAGCTCTCTCCGCATCTAATTCCCTGTGATCAGAGGGGTCTGGGTCAAGCTCTAGGATCACCGCAGTCGCACCTACCCATGGCTGAGACTAGGAAAGGAGCAGAGCAACCAGAAGCGGAGCAAGATTCTTTCCCCTTATTCTTAACAAGAGAGAGAAAGGCAGTGAGACTAGGTTGATATTTGATGAATTGCTTCTGTTCAGAGGAGTGCTATCGTTTTAATGTCCTTTTTTTTTTCTTTTTTTTTTGCAAATGCACCCACAGTCTCTGAATTCCCATTAATGCAAAGTTCAGATAAAGCTGATGAAAAGCATCTGCCATCTTGATCGTTGCCATGGCAGATGGCGCCAGGCTTTCTGCTTTTATCAGTATGAGTATCAGCACACACTTTGTGTTCCAAGCTGAGATAAAAATCAGTGAAGCTGTACCTGGAAGAGGCAGCGCCACACCGCGGGCCCGGCGCTGCTCAGTGTCTTGATGAAGCTGCTTGCAGCAAAGCCACGCACGACGGATTCTTGCGGTTCATGAGTTCATCGGTGCGGCTGGTGTTTTGTGCGCTTGGAGGATGTGGGATTTTTTGCTTTTTGTTTTCCCTGAACCATTGCTTTACTCTTTGCCACTTTTTCTGGACATGTGTCCTCTTGGGTTGTCTGGGTAAGCCCACCACCCGTCAGCATTCATGCTAACCCCCCTGGCCTCCTGGGAAGGCCTGTGGGGACACTCAGTGTCACCCGTGGGCACCCACGAACGGCATGAAACAAGAGGCGCTCCGAGCTCTGGAGGATGCCTGCAGCTTCCTTTCGGCGGGTCGTTGTGACGCACACCCCTCTTTCTGTCTCGCAGTGTCGTAGCTGCTGCAGCAAAGCGTCCCGCGTGGGACGCCCAGCATGGAAGCCCTGCTCAGCCCCTGTTCTGGCCCCTGCTCGAGCTCGGCAGCCTCCTGCAGGACGGTTNCTCTCACAGAGCCCCTCTGTGCGGCCGCCGGGAGCCGGACTCCTCTACCCAACGGGGCAGGCTTGAGGACCCTCTGCAACCCACTCCCAGGCCCTGACCCTCACCAGGCCAGCGCTCCAGCTTGAGTTTCATGAAAGAGCTCTCCCATGCTGTTTCTTTACTTTTTTTTTTTCTAATCATCTTCTCTGGTTTTGATTTCCCTCCATTTTCCTTTTCAGGGTGAAAATAAAATTCTTTTCAAAGGGCTCTCTTCAATTCCTGGTAGTCACTTGTGCCATTGTAAAGATTTTTTCACTTGAAATGTTTGTAGATGTCCCTCATGTGTTCACTGCGCTCTGCCTGATGTGCTCCTGTCTACTAGCAGGCTGTCTGTGAGAATATGTGTGCACAGCGGTCAGGACCGGGTATGCACGTTTCTGTTTACACACATATCTATTTCCATGCATAGAAATACATAGATTTATCTCCACTTTTTATCATTTCTATTTTTGATCCCCATGTTTTACCTATACATAAGATATACATACACATAAAGCATAGAAAGAAAAACTAGAGAGAAAAATAACATGAGATATATCTGCTTATATATATATGAAATACCATATTCTGCTTATAGGAAAAGACTGGGCAAACACCCTCAAATCAATACCATTTATAAATAGATAAAATATAAACCTAATTAACTAGCCAAAAGGAGAAGAAAATGCTACGTGGAAAATAATACATAATAACCCCAAGCAGCATAACTGCACAGTATATCCAGTGCAGTTACCACCACATGCTGTGTGCTTTCCTAGCCGATGCTACTAAAGTCAAGGGCTGAAAGTAACTCACACCTTTCCTGGATATAGCAAACCGTCCTATTCTGCTGGAGCTAATGAATAGCAGAGAGGTACAGCTGCTATAGGTTGTAAACTTCAACATGTATTTATATTCAATATCCCATCTATCTATCTGTCTATACACTTCAACTTCTGGACAGTCTTATTGGGATCTGATTTCCTTTTCTGTCATCTCTTCATTTTTTTTTTCCAGTTTGAAAAACGCCACCGCCATGACTCACAGTAGGCTCTGAACACTCACCCACTATTCTGGGGCTTGCCCTGCCCTCAGACACTGCACATTTAAGCCCTTTTTGCTGTAGCAGCTGCAGGGCTGCTTGGAGGGGACAGCTCTCTCCGCATCTAATTCCCTGTGATCAGAGGGGTCTGGGTCAAGCTCTAGGATCACCGCAGTCGCACCTACCCATGGCTGAGACTAGGAAAGGAGCAGAGCAACCAGAAGCGGAGCAAGATTCTTTCCCCTTATTCTTAACAAGAGAGAGAAAGGCAGTGAGACTAGGTTGATATTTGATGAATTGCTTCTGTTCAGAGGAGTGCTATCGTTTTAATGTCCTTTTTTTTTTCTTTTTTTTTTGCAAATGCACCCACAGTCTCTGAATTCCCATTAATGCAAAGTTCAGATAAAGCTGATGAAAAGCATCTGCCATCTTGATCGTTGCCATGGCAGATGGCGCCAGGCTTTCTGCTTTTATCAGTATGAGTATCAGCACACACTTTGTGTTCCAAGCTGAGATAAAAATCAGTGAAGCTGTACCTGGAAGAGGCAGCGCCACACCGCGGGCCCGGCGCTGCTCAGTGTCTTGATGAAGCTGCTTGCAGCAAAGCCACGCACGACGGATTCTTGCGGTTCATGAGTTCATCGGTGCGGCTGGTGTTTTGTGCGCTTGGAGGATGTGGGATTTTTTGCTTTTTGTTTTCCCTGAACCATTGCTTTACTCTTTGCCACTTTTTCTGGACATGTGTCCTCTTGGGTTGTCTGGGTAAGCCCACCACCCGTCAGCATTCATGCTAACCCCCCTGGCCTCCTGGGAAGGCCTGTGGGGACACTCAGTGTCACCCGTGGGCACCCACGAACGGCATGAAACAAGAGGCGCTCCGAGCTCTGGAGGATGCCTGCAGCTTCCTTTCGGCGGGTCGTTGTGACGCACACCCCTCTTTCCGTCTCGCAGTGTCGTAGCTGCTGCAGCAAAGCGTCCCGCGTGGGACGCCCAGCATGGAAGCCCTGCTCAGCCCCTGTTCTGGCCCCTGCTCGAGCTCGGCAGCCTCCTGCAGGACGGTTCAGGGGGGCCCTTGTGTCTCCCAAGTATCCTGAAGACGTGACTTCAGAAAGTGGACCCTTGCCTCCGGCAGCTCTATACAGTGCATTGCGCACGAACTGGGAGATTATCCCCCTCCTCTTGCTTCCTCACCTTTAGCTACAGGGCAGTTATTTTTGGTAACAAATTACCTGCTAAATAGTGGGCTTGTGAGATGCGGGGACCTCGTGAGCGCCGCCTGCCACCTTGTACATCACTTGGCTGGTGCGTGAGGGAAGAGGAGCCGTAACTCAGGAGGGGCAAGGGAGTGGTTTTAAAGCAAAGTCTATAGGCACATCGACACGCCGCTAATAGTAAGGGTTGGGATCCCTCAGAGCTGGTTGCACTGGCTTCTCAGGCGCCTCTGAGGACATTTTAAACTGTTTACAAAATGAAAAGACAAAAGTGATTTTCCTATTCTTCTCCCTTGGTTAAGAGGACTGGATTTGGAGCTCAGGTGTCCAAATACCAGCTCCACCATATACTAAGCATGTGACTTGAGGACACCTACTTCACTTCTCAATGACCTGTTTTCCTTATTTATGAGGAGGAGATGATATCACATCCATGTCCTAGATTAACCCTGAGGATGAAATAAAAATATGTGCATAAAGCGCAGGGATAATAAGTGCTCAATGCTCCTGCTGCTGCTGCTAAGTCGATTCCTTCGTGTCCGACTCTGTGTGACCCCAGAGACGGCAGCCCACCAGACTCCCCCGTCCCTGGGATTCTCCAGGCAAGAATGCTGGAGTGGGTTGCCATTTCCTGCTCCAATGCATGAAAATGAAAAGTGAAAGTGAAGTCGTTCAGTCGTGACCGACTCTTTGTGACCCCATGGACTCCTCTGTCCATGGCATTTTCCAAGCAAGAGTACTGGAGTGGGGTGCCATTGCCTTCTCCAGTTCAATAAATGCCAGTAATTATTAATATATGTCATTATTTCCATCACTTCCCTATTTCTCAGCTCTGAAATAGCTTCAAAAAGGATATGTGTCATTAAGACCTACCTCACTATGGCATCTACCTGAGTGGGGCACCTGTCTCCTGGAATTCTGGAATATTCTCCTGGAATACTGTCTCCTGGAATTCTAAACAGTCAGTGGTCAGGGTCTCAGCCCAACTCCAAGTTAGGGCATAAGTGTGCTTTCTGAGTTCCTTTCCCTGGTTCTTAAGTTCTGGACTAGAGGGTGAGGATCAGTAATGAATTCACATCTCCTAATTTATCCCACCAGCCCATCCTAAAGGAGATCTGTCCTGGGTGTTCATTGGAAGGACTGATGTTGAAGCTGAAACTCCAATACTTTGGCCACCTGATGCAAAGAGCTGACTCATTTGAAAAGGCCCTGATGCTGGGAAAGATTGAAGGCGGGAGGAGAAGGGGACGACAGAGGATTAGATGGTTAGATGGCATCACCGACTCAAAGGACATGAGTTTGGGTAAACTTCGAGAGTTGGTGATGGACAAGGAGGCCTGGCGTGCTGCAGTCCATGGCATAGCAAAGACTCAGACACAACTGAGCAACTGAACTGAACTGAACAGAATTTATCCAAGAATTGTATGGTCGTAGGAAGGCAAGGAGAGACGCCATTGTCACTGAAACAACAATTCTCCATCCGGTTCAGTGCCCATACCCATTTATACTAGACTGTGTTACTATCCCAGAAGAAGGTGAAAAAGAAAATGTATACTTTCAGGACATGTTCAATAATTAATATAATCTTACATTTGAAAATAGAGTGACACATTGTTTTTCTTCATTTTTTGATGAGGTATAATGTTTGCTTCTGCAAGATTTGACGAAATATGCAGTTATACAGGCATCTTTATGATGAAAGTATGGAGTATTTTTATCATTCTAAACAAACTCTCCATGTGTGGCCTCTTTGGAGACAACCCGAACCCACGTTCATCCTCTGGAAATCCCGTATCTACGTTCTGTCTCTGCTTGTTAGTCTTTTCAAGAGTGTCATGTAGATGGAATAATGCAGTAGGTAGACTTGGGTCTGGATACTGGCTTCCCTGGTGGCTCAGTATTAAAGAATCTACCTGCCAATTGCAAGAGATGAAGGTTCCATTCCATCCCTGGGTCAGAAAGATCCCCTGGAGAAGGAAATGTCAACCCACTCCAGTATTCTTGCCTGGGAAATCCTGGGGACAGAAGAGCCTGGTGGGTTACAGTCCACAGAGCTGCAAAAGAGCTGGACATAATTTAGCAGCTAAACAAAAGCGACAGCTGCCGTCTGCCTTCATGCGTTTGCGATTCATCCGCGGGTGTGTGGCCGTAGTTTATTCTTTGCTGTTAAACAGCATCCCACTGTATTGATCTTTCACACTTTTTTATTTACTACCCAGCTGAGAGACATGTGGGTTGTTTCTAGTCTTGAGCAATTATATATAAGATGCTCTGATCATTCATAAACAGATTTTTGTGTGAACATAATTTTTTATTTCATTTGGGTAAATGCTTGCGAGGGTGATTGCTGGGTCGTATGCTAAGTGTGTGTTTATTTTTGTAAGCAATGGCCACATGCTTTTTCAAGTGGCTGTACCATTTTTTGCATTCCCATCATCAACAATGCAATTTCCACCAATTCCACACACTTGCCAGCACTTGGTATTATCGGGTTATGCCTGTAGTTTTTAAGTCTGCCTTTCTCGTCAGTGCACAGTGATTCTCACTATAACTTGTGTTCACCCAGTAAATAATGTTAAGTATCTTGTCATGTGTTTATTTGCCATTTGTGCATTTGGGGGGGATTTTTCTGTTCAAGGGTCTTGTCCATTTAAAAATATTGGGTTATTTCCTTATTACTCAGTCTTTAAGGTTTAAAAATATATGTCCCGGATAGATAATTTTTCTTTTATGGATCATGTTTTTGATGTTATATCTAAGAAATCTTTGTTTTATGGAACACAGATATTTACTCCTGTCTTACTTCTAGAGGTTTCATAGTTTAAAATTTCACGTTCAGATCTGTGATCCACTTGGAGTCGATTTTTATTTACAGTGCCAGGTGCATGGCAAGGTTCTGTATTGCGCTTTGTGTTTTTTCCTATGTTGGTCCGATTGTTCTAGCACCAACTGTTGACATGTTGTCCCTTTTCCATTAAATCATTCACCTATTTGCTTTTCTTGAAAATCAAGTGACTTAAATATATGGGTCTATTTCCGTA